>CABFVX010008258.1:0-25399 GCA_902151425.1 Timema shepardi | reverse complement strand
TCTAACCCTGGTGTTGTTGATGAATTTAGTCTTGTAAATGTCTGTGACCTGGTTATTTTTGGCGAGTGTGACTTGGAATGTCGGGAGAAGCGTGACCGTCTGTGTTGTGCCTGTCGCAGGGGTTTTGGTGGTGAACTGCCTGACGTGTGTTACGGGACAGCCTAGCCCCACAAGTTCTTGCTGGAGGTCCTCCGTGAGCATGTTGGGAGGTAGCCCCTTAACAACCACGTGGACCGGCTTGTCTCTCGGGAGTGAATAAGTATGGTACTCTTGTTTCAGGTCCTTTAGCAAGTGTTGCATTAAGTCATAATTTTGTTTAGTGGTGGTGTGAATTTTGAGACCGTCCTTTAGGAAGTACACGTTGGTATTGTTTCCCAACTCCTTGGCGTATTTAGTGATTCTCATGTAATGGGTCGTACCTATTGCCACTATGGGTGGGATTCTCAGTTTGGGTGTGTCTGTTGGCGTGTCATCGGTCATTGTCACATCATTTTCGGCCCCTTTCAGGGCGTCAAATTTGTTTGAGGTGGTGATGGGTTTTTTTGTGGCTTGTTTAGTGTCGGCTCTAATTTTCCTTTTTCTGTTCAGTTTGGAGGCTAGTGTGAATGTCCCTTGTCCGTCTGTGTCGGATTCCATCTCTGTGTCATCGGTGGTCGATTGGTCTGAAGTTACTGATCCTAATGGTGTTGCAGTGCGTGTGGCGGCGGCCATTTCGCACAACCCTAAAAAGGGCAGGCTAATGGCCAGTGGGGAAGGGCTAACATGCTCTCCTCTGTGCAGTGTGGGAGGATCTGTAGTGTTGTTAGGTGTCCCGGAGGACAGACTCCGACTACGAGATATTGTTTCGCAGCTGGTTCCGCTTTACGGCCTGCTATAGCTTGTTGACACCGTAAAGTTTCCCGCTACAGCAATAATCTGTCCCGACCTTAGTAAGTCTAGTGGTTGGGGTATAACGATTTGCTCTTTAAAGTGGGACACGTCCTTCCTCCTCGAAGTCTTGGCACCCACCAGAGTAGTCTCTTACTTGACGGACGGTCTTTTATATGGTGCACACTCGTTGAACAATCGAGACGGGACCACAAATGGGTGGGGGATCACTTAGATAAACACACGGGAAGGAGGAATGAGCGTGGAACTAGAAGTGTCGATGTTCTTCTGGCAAAGTCTGGCAGTTGGTATCCTTTTCTACTCTGTTCTCGTTGTTGTAGTTGGGGTGGCATTGAGCAGGGTGGTGGACTCTAGCGGCGAGATGTGGCACTAGGCTCGGCGCTAGGAGATGTTCGCGTGTTGTTGTTGTGACCAGACGTGTTGATATTTGAGGTGCCTGGTCGGTGAGATTGGGTAAGTGTATTATGATGACTTGGCCAATTTTGTTTAACTTGGAGCATAAATTCTACAAATTAACTGCCCTGGACTGTACTTTGTTCCTGTCCTAGGGTTTAAGTGTATTTATTACACAAACTTTGCAAATGTTGGTATCAGTTAAAGCAATTATGTTTAGGAAAGATTGTAACATATTATATTAATACCGAAAGTAGATTGAAATTGAAAAGTATAATATATGTTGTGGTATCATTTTAAAGAGAAAAAAATACGCAGTAGTTTGCAGAAAATATGATTGGAACAATTATATTTAAATGAGAATGTTGGTATCAGTTAAAGCAATTATGTTGAGGAAAAATTGTAACATATTATATCAATACCGAAAGTATATTGAAATTGAAAAGTATTATATATATATATGTTGTGGTATCGTTTTAAAATTAAATTTAAAAAAATAAAAATACGCGGTAGTTTGCAAAAAATGTGATTGGAACAATTTTATTTAAAGTGTGTACTTTGACACGTGCTATTGTGTTATAGTTCAAATGGAGGGTGGGAATAGCGGATCCATCCTCCCACCACCGCCATCTGTGAGACCCCTTTACCCCGCCGCATGAACACCCCCACCAAGACAGGGAGACGGTATTCGAACCCAGGCTGCGGCGAGGCAGACGGGGTTTCCGGTCCTCCCGCAACCCATGGTGGTGGCGACAGCGGGACCATCTTCGGTACCACAATCGGGAATCAGTGGCCCGGTAAACCAGGCTGGTGGAGCTTTGTCCCAAGACGTCGAGAAGAGAATTAAGCTATTAAGGCGTTTTTTATGTCGGGCGTGAATTGATCATACAATTAGGGAGCCAGAAAGCGATCGTGATGCTCAAACCTGGCTTGAGGAGCAAATTAATGGTTTCATAGAATGTCTCCAGGATAATGGAGTCAGCGACGAGACTCACGTAGGCCTACTATTAGTCAACACAGACTACGCGTCAAGACCTGTATTTTTCTCATTTAGGCAAGCAGATCAGCTTGACGCGTATGCTGTGCTCTCTAATGTAGAACGAGTGTTACAAAGCAATGCTCCGCTTCTCAATTCGTCCCTCTTGTATATCAAGTTACACCACTTTAAAGAGCCACGTGGGAGGGGTAATAATAAATGCGATAAACTCTCTCCCGTTAGCATATATAGCAGTAAAAACCAAGGGATGGTTACTATTAAAATGGCGGAGATAAACTTTGTCTTGCCCGTGCATTGGTTGTCGCCAAAGCTATATGTGATAATACAAGAGATCTATGATGCATGGACGTGATTACCGTTTAAAATAAATCAAAATGGGTCGTATTATTCAAAAACTCAAAGTAGAGGAACTATGCCGTGATGCCCGTGTGAATCTTGTGAAAGTTGGTTGGCTCACCGAGCTGAAACAATTTAAAACATACCTCTCCATGTACAAAATCAGAGTTTTCATTGAACGTCAGAGGAGGCATGTCCTATTCGAGGCGTCTACTTCTCCCGAACATTCATTTAAGGGCTACCTTGATTTGTATTTTCACGACGATAAGCAAAACCATTTTGATGTCATGCACATTTGCCGCGAGTGCCGTTCATTAATAAGTCTGTGATGTCATAAATGTTTGTGAGGTATGCGGGGAATTTTGCAGTTAGGAAAATTCAAATTATTCACATAGGTGTTATGAGACTTTTTATAGAGTATGTGAAACCCATCGTCCTTTTGGTCATTTCTGCTATATGAAGCAAGCCCCATCCAATCCGTCACTGGAAAAAATCAGTTTAATGTTTGTGTTCTATGATTTTGAATGCAGACAAACGCTTATTCAAGGTGCGGTCAACACGCACTTGCACGATCCTAACCTCTGTGTCATACAGATGTGTTGCAAGGCCTGCGTTCATATAGATGTAAATGACAATCATTGCACCTAATTTGGGGGCGATAGAACTCGCATATTCAAGGATGATACCACAATGGTCAAATTTTTCAGATTTATAGAGAAAATTAAAGCAACAAAATTTAAGGAGTTCACTCTCCTAAGCCATAATGCGAAATTCTATTATGGGAATTTTATTTTAAAATATATGATGGAGGTTAAAAAATTGACTTTAGAGCTCATAATGAACGGCGGGGAAATCATGTCCATGCGTTACGGCCCGCTACACTTTATTGACTCGCTGAACTTTCTCCCGATGTCGTTGTCCAAGATGCCAAAAACATTCGGCTTGGACGAGTTTTTCACCAAAGGAAATTTCCCCCATTTGTTCAATAAAAGAAAAAACGTGGGGTATAGGGGTCTCTTGCCGCCAAAGGAGGAATACGGTATCGGTGAGATGTCGGTTGAGGGAAAGGAGAACTTTGAGAAGTGGTATGACGCGTTAGTCAAAGAAAATTATGTCTTTAATTTTAACCACGAGTTGTAACTGTACTGCGTGAAAGATGTAGAGATCCTACGGAAGGCCTGCCTGCAGATTAGAGATATGCTTATGAAAATAGCAAGGGTGGATCCTTTCAGAGAGGTGTGTACGATCGCAGGAGCTGCCATGTTGGTTTACCGCCGAAGTCATCTTAAGGAGAATACTGTTGGTATTATCCCTAATGGTGGCTACCGGTGTGCAGACCAACGGTCGAACGTCGCCGTACAATGGCTTTGCTGGGAGGCCCATCAACGCAAAGTCTCTATCCTTCATGCGGGTAACGGCCGTGAGGAATATGTGTTAGGGTGACGTGTAGACGGCGTTTTTAAAGATGGAGATACCACCACCGTCTTCCAGTTCTGGGGCCTCTCTGTTATCCTGACAGGACCACCTCTATCAAAAACAGCCGCCACGAGACCATGGAAACGCGTTATGAAGCGACCATGTCTTGCGTGTAAAAGTTTAAGAATGCCAGCTACACGGTCGTAGAGATTTGGGAGTGTACGTGTAATGCGATTAAACGCACAGTCGAGGACTTGAAACAATTTGTACTCCAGCACGAGGTTTGCAGCAAGGAGCCCCTCAGTCCCAGGGACGCATTCTTTCACGGGCGTACAAATGGTATCAAATATTTCCACGAAGCAGACCTTTCTAGTGGAGAGAATATCAAGTACTTGGATGTGTGTTTATTGTATTCATACGTTTGCAAGTACAAAAAATATCCCATTAGCCACCCTAAAATTTACTTGGACGCCAAATTGTCCGTCTATAGATCAAGTATAAAGCATAGCCAAAGTTACCGTGACGCCTCAGCGGGATTTATTCATGCCCGTATCGCTTACATGGATGTACGACAAGTTAATGCTCATCTTGTGCAGTAAATTCGGGGAGAAGAAAAACCAAGGCATTGTGTCAGCACAACGACAAAAAAGATCGCTGGTTGACAGGCGTTTAGGTGATTGACGAGATCTGGAAAGCCGTTGAGAAAGTCTACACTGTTGAAACAGTACACGAAGTGTGGGAGTACAATGCATACAATGTATCTGTTTACGATCGTCAGACACGTTCGGAAAGATTGTTTCACGGGTACATTGATACTTTTTTGAAAATTAAACAAGAAGCCAGCGGATGGCCAGAGTGGTGTACCTTAAAAGAGGAAAAGTTATCTTATATTCAAAATTATGAGGAAAGGAAAGGGGTAAAACTTGATTTCGACTGTGTTTGTAAATACCCTGTTCTCCACACTCTGGCTAAACTCTTTTTAAACTCGCTATGGGGAAAGTTTGAGCAAAGACCCGATTTACCACACGTAGCCATTGTTAACGACTATCATGGCATCCACAAGTACGATACGGATCAGTATATCACCGTGGACAGCGTCATTGATGTAAATTATGAGGTTATGTTCCCCAATTACAAGGATTCGCGTGACGCGTTGCGCCCTAACCCTAACACGAGTGTGGCGGTGGCATGCTACACGACTGCTATGGTTAGGTTGCATTTATACAGCATACTTGAACAATTAAGGGACCGCGTTTTGTATCACGATACAGATAGCGTTCTATTCACGGAACGCCCCGGCGATTGGAGTCCACCGACCGGAGACATTTTAGGTGACCTTACTGACGAACTTCAATATTACGGTCCGGGAAGCTATATTAGCGCCTTTGTATATGGCGGTCCCAAGAATTACGCGTACCAAGTTTGTGTTTGTTTGTGTTGGCGATCCTACCAAAACACAAACGGTGTGCAAGGTTCACGGGATCACCATAAACTACGGCAACTGGAACGACGTTAATTTTGACTTTTTGAAAGCGATGATCAACGAACAGTCCACGGAAAGATACATACAGATACCGCACAAAATTGTAAGCAAAGGTCTTGCGACTGTATGAACTGTTTCGCAGACTAAAGTCTACCGGCCCGTGTACACCAAACGTCTCATAACCGATGATTATAATACGTTGCCGTTTGGGTATCAGAGTCCTTGTAAACGCACTCGCCACGAATAAAAGCTGATCATTTAGATGGGATGAATAATCACTTTTTTTTCTTTCGCTCTAGACAGTTCCACTGACATTCCATTTTTAAAATTTTGAGATTTTTTAATTTTTTTTAATTGATTAATGCACCCGGAAAACTTTTTTTTTCCAATAAAATCCTTCACCTTCCTGAATATTTCTAGAAAAATATAATTAATTGTTTGTATATATTTTAATTCTAGTATTTTTTTCTTGTACATATTTTAAATTGAAACTATCTGACTGTGCAAATATATTAAAATACTATTTAAACTTGACTTTGTAAATTAACACCTAGGCCACTATTCCCTCTATATACTCAAGAAATTTTATTATTGTTTCCTCTACGCATAAACATGTATAATTTATTCCAATGTTTGAGATATATTCTATAACTAGAATTTGTGTAAATAAATATTCCAAGTATACTTTTCATAATTCGAGCTATATTTGTAAAACTTTTATTTATGTATATAAATATTCTAAATATAATTTGTTTGTGGTGCGAGCTATATTTATAAAAACTTTTATTTATTTAAATAAATATTCAAAGTATAATTTCATGGCATGAGCCATATTTTTAAAACTTTTATTTGTGTAAATAAACATTCCAAGAATACTTTTCATGGCATGAGATATATTTGAAAATAAATATTTAATGTATACTTTTCATGGTGTGAGCTATTTTTGTGTGAATACTTATTATAAAAACTGTTATGTTTGTGTTTTAACGTCTACACCCCCTCCCTCCTATCCTAGAAATACAAGTTCATTTAGCGTATAAGCTCAGTCTCAAACATAATGGACAAGTTGAAACATCCACTTTCGGTCATCATCAGCGGCCCTTCCGGCTGTGGAAAGTCACATTTTGTAGTCGACTTTATCCGTCACTTGGACACAATGTGTGACGTTAAATTTGATAAAATCACATGGTATTATGCTTTATGACAAACGGGATTCGAACAAGATTGTTCAAGTCATCGCATCATATTCTGTAAGGGTTTGTCGGAAATAGATGACACCTGTAATGACTCTTCACAGCTGATTATCCTGGATGACCTGATGCGTGAAGCCAACAAAGTGGTCGTCGATCTTTTCACCAAAGAATACCCCCATCAAAATATTAGTGTCATGTACCTTACACAAAATATATTCCATCAGGGCTAGGGCCAAAGAAACATTTCCTTAAACGCACATTATATCGTGCTTTTTAAAAACCCTAAGGATAAATCTCAGATTCAACCATTTGCACGTCAAGTCTGTCTTGAAAACCTTTGTGTCTTACAAGAGGCTTACGCTGATGCTACAAGTACTCCACAAGGGTATATATTGTTGGATTTCAAACCAGGTACACCCGAATGGTTCAGATAGAAAACCCACACAAATGTCGGGTGCTGCGTGCACCTACCATGCAAAAGCTATAAAAACACAGACACTTCCAAATTACAAGTCATTTCATAACCTGGAGTCCCAAAGTGCTGAAGCAGGCCCCTCTGCTACGTGTGATGTATCGTATGAATCCGCAGCAACGTGTCGCCTTGATGAAAACGGCCGACAAGAAACTTATTGATTCTATTTGCGAGTGTGCCTACAACACTTTAAAAGGGTTGATGCCGTTGAAAAATTCGCAGAAAACAAAGTTACGTGCTCACGAACAGGTGTTACACAAGCTAGTCAAACGAGGAGAGTGCTATAAAAAGAAGAAGAAGAAAGGACTAATGGTTCAGAAAGGAGGAGCGTTCCTGCCCTTATTTTTAGCCCCTTTAATCAGCGGTGTCCTCGGTCCCTTATTCAACAAGTAGATAATGGAACACACGAAAAAGAGTATATTGGTGTCCCCGGAAACATTACACCGTTGCGATTAACGTCCTCCAACAAGTGTCATCGGCCACAAATCTAATGATCTCCAAGCTGGACAAGGAAATAGAAAAAAATCATCGCTTCAAGACTTTACGACAAGTCTAAATGGACTTTATACCAACAAGTACTAAAGCACTATCTGCACTTCAGTCAACACCCTCCACCACCTGAAAATGCCACCACCACAGCCACTCCTGAAGTGCCTGTAGTTCCCATCCATGCTGTACACAATACTATACCAGTACAGGCACTTAAAAAAAGCTGAAATTTTACTGGAACATATTATTACCTGAAGCGATATCTCTTGGGACGAAAACAGGGAAGTGAGTATTCACGATACGCCTCTACGTGTATACAATATTGTGGATTTAGTCAACGATCTGGTCAGAGTTAGAAGACACTGTGAGCCGTCTGGTTGTTGAGAGTTTCTAATGACAATTCAAAAAATAAACTTTCCGAAATAATTTATTTTAAATCCGAAAAGTTTGGCGCCCATTAGAAATACGACGCCCGTACCCCAACCACTTAACACTGTCGCAACACCCTAAGAAGAAAAAACTGGAAAGGGCAGACAAAAACACGTGGATGTCGTTCCGAGCTTAATGGCCAGTTTAGCCGACATCTACTATGACCCTTTTCATCCTGCAGGGGTGGCGTCGCTCCTAAAGACGTCCAAGAAAGATCCCAACAAAGTACGAGAATGGCTTCGTGCGCAGGACGTTTATATCCTACACAAACCAGTGATAAAAAAAGTTTTCATGCAACAAGTACGTGGTGTTAAACATTAACGATCTCTTGCAAGCCGATCTCAACGATATGCAAAGTCTCGAAAAATACAATGACGGTGCAGTGTACTTGCTCACCGTCATTGATGTGTGGTTAACAAGATGGCCTGGGGAAGTACGCTTCCATCCAAGATGAGGAGCGTAGTGAGAGACACATTTCGGGACATTTTCAAACAAAGATGGTGACCTGGTGGTCTAGGGGTAAGGTGTCAGACTTCTATGCTGGCGGCCGGGGTTCAATCCTCGGTACCGGCAAAGATTTATCTGATTACCAAACCCTTCCTTTACCTCTGACAAGACATCTTGTGAATGTGGGGAATGCCAGGCCTTCACCGTGGTTCGGATCCCACGTTAAACTGTAGGTCCTCCATTTCATCTCACTATCACCCTACCACTACACATTAGCGTAAGTGCGTATAACCCGAACGGGTAGTAAGACGCGGTGCTAATAATAATATTAATTCAAACAAAGTGGCCGTAAACCTCTAAGTTTACAGATGGACAAGGGGACAGAGTTCACGGCACGTCTAGTCCAGAAATTTCTCAGCCAAGAAGGCGTGCATTACTACACCACTCATAATCTGGACGTGAAGGCAAGCATCGTGGAACGATTCAATCGAACTCTGAAAGGGCGCATGTGGCGCTACTTTACCAAAAATAACACGTATTGGTACGTAGGGTACCGGATCTACTTCCCCAACACAAACACAGTGGAATTAAGACGAGACATAGCTTTTGTAAAAGATAATAAACAATGCCAAACAAATGATGTTCAAGAGTACGGAAATAAAATAAGATTAGTTCCGAAATCGAACACGGCAGAAGTCAAAAATAACCAGGAGGTGATTTAGATTCAGGAGTGCTATCCAGATGGCAGTGACTTTGAAGATCGTGACGCAATAAAAGAAGCAACCCAGCCTGAAGACTCACAAGATAGCTCTGACATTAAAGGAGTGAGAGAAGCTGGTAAACTATTTACGAAGAAACCTGTATGGCATAAAGACTTTGAAATGAGTTTCATAAGCATGTTGCAAGAACCAAATTCATATGAAGAAGCAATAAATAGTATTTAGTCTGATGAGTGGAAAGATGCTATGGACAAAGAATTAAGTGTGGTACTTGAAAACAATACGTGGACAAATGTGCCAACCCCGGTAAACAAACGTGTGATAGATAATAAGTGGGTTTACAGAGTGAAACATGATAGTAAAGGAAACCCATCTCAATTTAAAGCATGGCTGGTAGCCAAAGGCTTGCAGCAAAATGAAAATTTTGAAAAGTATGATGTGTAATCTCCTGTTGCAAAAATGAATACATTTCGTATTCTATTGGGTATTGCAAATAGGTTAGGTTTACCAGTCCACCAAATGGACGTTCAAAGTTCTTTTTTGTATGGTGATATAAATGAAGAGGTGTACATGCAATTACCCAAGGGCTGTGATTACCTAAGGACTGTGATGATAATTCTGTGTGTAAAGTTAACAAGTCAATATATGGCCTAAAGAAGTTGCCAAAATATTGGAATTTGAAATTTGACGATGTAATAACAAAAAAGGGGTTTGTTCGCTCTCAAAATTATTTTTGTTTGTATACCAAATGGGACGCTGAGAACAAAGTGTACTTGTTATTATTTGTAGATGATATTTTGTTGTTTGGCACAAACAGGGAAGAAATTGATGATTTAAAGGGTTTTTTAAGTAACTTTTTTTGTATGAAGGATTTAGGTTTGGCAACTTACTGATGTAACGACTTAAATGTAATAACAATGGGTCAACACCCACCAACCCGGGGAACCCGCTCTCGGAAGGTCAAACACACGGCACAAGCTCGAACACCGGTCTCCGCTCTCGAAAGATACGCCTAACTGACTGAGCGACACGCCCGATTCGGGTCACAGCGAAGCTCGAACACGTGTCCAGCCAGCCGAAGAAAGAAGAGAGAAGAGAGTTCCGTATCTGGCCACGCGTAGCGTCGGGGCGCTTCGACATTGTTCTCGAACCATTCCTCTCCTTAGATTGTTATGTTCTACAGCCTTCCTATTCCTTCGGTCTTCCCCCCTCTCTGAGAATTATGTTTTGTATAGTATATATATCGGCTATGCCGGGATCATGAATACACTTACTACCCCACCGGCTTGTGGATAAGAGGTGAGGACGGCGACCTAGGTCTTGGGGATTATTATCTTACATATCAAAATTACTGTTTCGGCGTCATGAGGGGAACTCTGTCAAAATTATCGTCTTGGTTATTATAATTTATTTATTTTAATATTTAAACTTTAGATGCCATGCGCTTACCGCGGCATGAAGTGAGACCGTCGCCTTTCGTCACCACCTAAATTTGGGGTTTGAGCCCAATCTTTCTTGTAATGTATATTTTTGTAAATACTGGTTTATGACCAGAGCGCCCAGAGTTTGTCTGTGGTCCCGGGTTCGAAACCCGCCTTGTGTTCACGTCATGAGTTTAGCAGTATTTGAACTCGACTTTGTTTATCGAGTCAAATACCGAGAGTTGAAGTGTTACTTATTTTGCTGTTACATTTGGGACTTGCTAAGTTACAGTGACGTCACGTTGTTACGAGCGTCTTTAGTAAACTTTATGTCTATACTAGGCTGGATAACTGTTGCGCGGGAGTTACAGTTATACCATACCCCTTGTTCTGGAAACTATTCCTGTAGATTAAGCAACCAAGGAACTTAAGTCCATAATATTGTGATCCCGGGCTGTATATTGTTGATAGGTTTCTTTTAGTGTTGTTTGGTAACCGTCTTGAGGAGGTTACGAGATTGTTTACACTGTGTTTTATTTGACTCCGTTGGTTGAAGGAGAGGTGCGCTTCACGCACAGTTTAATGTTTGTATTATACTATTATTGTTTTTGTTACAATGAAATATATTTTGTTCAACCAGGTAACATTCTTGCCTGATTTACAGTCTCCCTCACCTTATAGATATTAAGGGGGGGGGGGGTTGCACTACTTAGGTATATGTATTAACCAAGACCTAGAAAAAGGTTTGACTGAACTGTGCCAAACAAATTAATTAGAGCAAGTTTTGATTAGATTTGGTATGTTAGAATATAAGCCTATGTCCTCACCTATGAAAAATAAATTTCAATTTGTTAGGCCTGAAACAAGTGACGTAAAACTGGAGTCTAAATGTTGACAAATTATAGGCTGTCTTATGTATGCAGTATTAGGGACACGGCCGAATTTGTGTACTAGTATATCTTATTTAAGTAGATACCAAAATCATGCAAATGATGTGTTGAACCAAGCTATAAAAAGAATATTAAGGTATGTCAAAAACACATTATATTTAAAACTTGTCTTTACTAGCAACTCTAGCAATGAAATTGTGTGTGGGTTTGTGGACTCTGACTGGGGAACTGATACAAATGATAGAAAATCCACGGGTGTACTGTTACTTGGTCATCAAAGAAACAACAAACTGTAAGTCTGTCTTCTACCGTAGCCGAGTGTATTGCATTAAGTTCAGTTGTTGTTAAAGCCTGTTGGCTAAGAAAGCTAATTGATGATTTTAAATTATTTAATATTAATCATGTTGTAATCCATGTTTACAACCAAGCAGAAATTAATCTAGGTAACAATCCTGAAAACAACAAGCGAGTCAAACATGTGGATACTAAGTTCAATTTTTATCAAACAAAAGATAGAAGAAGGTGTAATAATTTTGAAATATATAAAGTCTGAAGACCAAATGGCCGACATGTTTACCAAACCATGGGCAAAGAGTAAGTTTATTACTTTTAGAAACATGCTGTTTGTTATGTAGTGCTTTACATGTGTATTCACAGTAAAGATTGAGGGGGTGTCAAGATAGGCCTACTTCAATAAATATGTAATTAATCATAAGACTGCTAAAATTAAAAACTAAAATGTCAAATAGTAACTTGTTGAGGGGGCGTGTGTTGTAATGATATTGGTTTGGATGAATCTAAATTATGTAAAGAGTCATGGATGAAGGTAATTTTTATTTATTAAAAGTAATGTATGTAGAGTATCCTTTTAAAATTCATCCATGAAGAAACACGCGCTTCTCATAAACAATGTGAAAAGGATTTCACCACTAAAATATATTTTTATACCATCTTTCCTGTTAAAAGAACAACTGCGTCACTTCCTGATAAAAGGAACAACTTCATAGTATTTGGCAGAAGACGGCAATCCCTTATACCAATAAGAAGCTAGCCTTCATAACACCTGTTGCCAGGACTCTTTTTATTAGTTAGATTTTACACTGTTGATGAGGGGAGAAATAGGCAAGGGGTATGTCATATATAAACCGTTGTGCGTATGTTTAAGGCATCTCCGGGATCCAAACATCTACACTGGGAGATCCAGCCCACGCACAAGTCAGAGCCACACACTGGCAGTCAGTCTAACACAGTATAAAATAACTTACATTAATATCACAAGTGTGCAGTAATATAAAACATTTAATTGGAATATGTATACGTAATTAACAGGTGCCATTTAAACAAACCATGTGTGAATAAACAGCGATCAACAGTTCTCTTTCTTACATTTTATTAATATACCGATTTAATTAGTGTTCGAACACGGAGCTATAGGCAACTGGTTAAACGGTATATTTTCCGTACAGTGATGATAGGTGGTCGATCACGGAGCTATAGACAACCTGAACATCATCAAAGCATTATTATATCAGGGAATTAATCCGTAGTGTTTCAATCGACGCCCAAAATGGGGTGATTGATTCCATAGTTTTACAATTGATGCCCAAAGCGCGGCTCCATTAATTCAATAGTTTAACAGTGTGAATAACAACATAGTCATATTTGAAACATTAGTTCCAAATATTTCCACCCCTTTCATATGTGTGTTAGGCCTATTACTTGCATCTTTGACTCATGATGTTTCCACTTCCTGTTTTTGTATAACCATGTGCGTACATCGGTCGCTTTGTTATCTAACTTGTAACTTTATCATTTTAAAATACTAATCCATTTATACAGCACACTAAAGTAATAGTGATTATTCAATTCCATGAACCTTTGTAATTATAACTCTAACAGATATGATTTAGGGTTTCTCTTAAAGGTGCATATTTCAAAACTGTCTGAATGGATATTATTCGGAGTGGATACAATTCCAGTTTTTGTGGATATAATTCAGGATTTTCACAAAAGCAGTTTATCACAAAACTGTCGGAATTGATACAATTCAGTCCCCTCGAAATTTACACCGAGGGGAGGGTGTGAAGGGCAGCAAATATGTATTGAGAGTAGGGGTGAGGAGGCGTCAAAATGAATCGAGGGTGGGATGGTGGACAGCTAAAATTTATTGCGGGGAGGGGTGGGAAGGCGTCAAATATGTATAGTGGGCTGGGGAGGGCGTAAAAATGTACCGAGGGTGGGGGTGGGGGCATTAAAATGTATTGATGGGAGGGAGGCAGCAAAAATGTTTTGTGGGGAGGGATGGGAAGGCGTACAAATGATCGAGTAGAGGGGTGGGGGCGTCAAAATGTATCGAGAAGGAGGTGGAGCCAGCAAAAATATATTACTTATTAAATGCCTCTGGAAGATAATTAAATTATTTTTGTGGTAACCACAAAGGGCAGTGATTTACATAATGTGTGTGGCCTTACATGCAATGTACACTTTTTTATGTTTTTTTCCCCACTTTGTAAATTTAAGGGCACTTGTGTATAATGGTAGGCTTGCTATTAGATTTTATTAACAATGAGGAGCACTTAAATGATTTCTCGAAGAGAAGAATCAGTGGACGTAGAAAACCATATTTATGTAAGGGGAAGAAGGCACTTAGTAAAATTTTGTATTTCTTTAAATGGTTTTTGCCCTCCAGCTCAAAAGGGAGATTGGGGATCCAGGAACTTCCAGAAGATTCCGAAGAAAATCTAGCTCTATATTGGAGACAAACCAGAACATTAACCACTAGACCCCAAAGAGGGACGCACTTATTTTCTTTCTTCAGTCATAGTGAATTAATCTTTCAGAAACTGTGAATTCAGTACACCTTATTTGTTTGAGAACCAGTGATTGTACCAAAACTAAACACAATTGTTGGCATCCGTCTTGAGGAAACCTAACAACTTTTTGTGGTAGGGCGTGTCTCAAAACTTGGAAATCACTAGCTCAGTAGAAGTGTAGATTGTAGATGTAAGCATTCTATAACTACTAAAACTCTGTGCGGCAAATGCGAGTTTTACGAATTTCCAAACTATTGACTTGTTGGCCAACACGTCACTATAAATATATTACAGAATAAAAACGGGATGTGATCATTTACAGAACCTAGACGCAAAAAGAGAAGATCAGTGGATTATTCTCTTCACTTTACTAACTAAAGACAAATTGTAATTAATTAATAGCTCATGATTGCAAGACTTGGTTTCGAAATGTTCCTAGTGCAAATAGTCAACAAAAACATTTCATAATGCCAACAAAATTAAATTTCCCTGAATCGTTTCGAAATTTTAATTTCTTTCAATCTTTCAAGTCGATCTTTTTGAACTCGCTAGAAAAAGTAATGATGTGATAATCAAATCGAAACCTTTGAATCAATCCAAAATATCGATTAAACGAGGGCAAAGAATCGATTTTCGAAAAGATCTAACAAAAATCGAACATCTCTAATTTGACATCGGTTAGCTCATAGATAAGCGTTAGCTGAAGTTCACTCCCTAAAGGCACGCTTATAATATTTTATGTTATATATAAACGACAATATTTAGAGAGTTAGTTAAGTTCATGAAGCAAAATTATTAGAATATTACTTTCTTTTTTACAGGAATATTTTACATAATCATTCTATAAACTTCAGAAATTACATTGATTTTGTATAAGTTTTATTTTTTTGCAGGATGTAGAAATGTTATTTTATCTATCATAAGAAACAAGAGTAATAAAAGAACTAAATTTACTATGATTGTATTCACTTTATTTAACACTCAGGATGGCGGTTGTAACGGGCTACACCGGTTCAACTCCCTCCCCTCCCAAAAAAAAAAACATGATTGAAGAATGGTTTTGATTGCTCGGGACTCAAAGAGTGATGCCTAGTTAGGCTTTGTATATGTTGACATCCTACTGGGGTGCTCAACTTATGGACCACGACTGCCCATCAGGCTAGGCTCGTGTTTGTGTATTACTTACTTTGTATTTGTTGACACCCTTCTCCGGGGTGCTCAACTTGTGGATCACGCCTGCCCATCTGGCACGGCTCGTGTTATCATATTTCTGATATTTATATCTTTGCCATTCCATGATTTAGGCTGGCCCAATGTGGGATTTCCTGTGACGTTGCACTGTGGGAGTTAGGGTAAACAGAACTTGACCTTGCCCAGGACATTCGTTTGTAGTATGTTCATTATCAACAGGTTCACCCGCTAGCCCTATTCAGGCCAACTTATCTTATCATGTATCTCCTACAGGCGCTTCACGCCCCTTGTGTAACCGTGGGGTAAACCCAGTATCCAGTTATTTAACTAGACCTTGTTGAGGTCATGGACAATACGAATTGAGATTGTGCACCTTATGTATTTATGATCTACCTTGTATTCATTAAATCTGATTATACTAACTTACCCTCACTTTGTCGATTCTTGATTATGTTGTAATATTGTGTATGTAACCTAACAACCCCCCCCCCCACCCACGGTAGAGGAAATGGGCGCTGTGCGCACCGTAGTTAGGATCACGGTGAACTTTTTTTTCATATTTTTCCTTGCCTCTAATTTTTAACATTAGAAATTGGCATATTTCCACTCCATTCTAGGATCTACCGTGAATTAATCTAATAACCGTATCACACGACACTAGCTCGTACTTGAAAACCAGTGTGCTAGCCAGCACGACATCATCTAGCGCCGTGTGAATCAGAAAAATATACTGGTTTTGTCACTTGTTACTGGCTACCATACTAGTTGTGAGGATAGAACAGGCGCTATTTTCGTAATAGTTCCGACACTAGTCTATGTAATTCGACCAATCAATGCGCGCTGTAGAGATGGGTGAAACAGTGATTTTACGATATCAGTGAATACGGTGACTATGATTTTAAAATATCGGTGATTTATACCATTGATATTTCACTGTGACTGGTATTCACAGTGTCTCGATGGACCGATATTTTTTCACTTTCCAACCACGGTCAAAGCTAGTATTTAGCTGCTGTTCGAGTATGCGAATACAATTGAGCATCGAGTATGGAGTATGGAGTATGGAGTATTTCTGAGTACTGGGTATTTAGTAATTACTCGAATATTCCCATGAGTATCGGTTGGAAGGAAAACTAATTACTCGGGTGTTTGGCGGCTTGCAATGGAATTCGATACTTAAAGGGCTAACATAAGCTCTTCCTATCAGCACATTGACAATCGACATACAGCTACCTAATCTTTAGGTTTCATCTGGGTTTCATGTTGCCTGACTAATGTACAGCCAATACAAAAGTTTGAGTTTTAAGATGTTTCATACAGTTGATAAGAAAAGAAAGCAAAACATATGTTATTAATATTTTATAGTGAAATGTTATGTAATTTGGGCAAACTTTCAGTGGTCCAACAAACATTATGTTAAACTTGAATACCAATATTAAAATTTATTTGACGTACTATGAGAAACTCTTGTAATTGTGTAATTTATTTAGTGATCTGTTTTACTACAATTAAAATTTATGTGACATTAAAAATGAACATAACATAATCTCGATTGGCTTAGAAAATGATGTTTGGAATGTAGGTCATATATTATTGTAGTTTTATTTTATTTTAAATAGCGTACATCTAATAGTAGATGAACTATACATATATTAGAAGCGAATAAACTTTAGATTAGACTATAGGATGATTAGGATAATCAACGCATAGTAAATATTAAGGTTTATTTTGTTACTTATTTTAATTTATTATTAGCGATTTTGGGGATAGGATCACCGAAAAAAAATACATGTTTTTTTTCGCAGCTTACTTTTAAAAAGAATCCGAAATATGATTTGTTTAGTAAGCAAGCTTTTCTATTTTGTTCTTAACAACAAATATTTTGTATTGAAAACGCATATGAATGAAACATTTAAACCATTAAAGTCATTTTTACGTATTAATCTGATACTGTTTTTGAAAAATGAGCTCTACGAGATCAAGTGTTTTAAACAGAAATATCATGTAAAACATGTCAGTCAATAAGGTCGGTTCTCAATTATCTGGTAGAAAATAAAAAATAAAAGAGTAACAAGGGCCGTGAAGCGAGTATTTACTCGAGTTTCTAAAATAAGTAATACTAGCTCCGTAGCTAGAGTAACTGTTGCCATCCGATGCGAATATGGAGTATCTGCGAGTATAGAGTATCTCCGAACACTGATATCTCAATCACCGATACTTTTGAGATCGAGTCACTGGGAGTAGCTGGATCAAATGTTATCCGTGAGAAAATCACAGTCAGTGATTTATCGCCCATCTCTAGTGCGCTTAGATGGTTGTGTAGGGAAATGGTATAAATGGCGCCAACATGTTCATCGGATGTGATTTTGTTGTTGGCAGAAAATTATTCTAAACAGCCTTGTTTATATAATACCAAATTGCCACAATATGACAATATATTATATATATATATATTTAATTAAAAACATGTAATCTAAAAACGACAAGCTGTGTTCCAAACCCAATTTTAATCTAAATAAACTTGATAACATGCCAACCTTGGGTGCTTTAAAAAATATATAAAGTGTGCATAGGCCTAAAAAAGAACATTTGTGTATCAAGGCTACTGTACTTGGACACCCATGTACTTAGGGGTCTCTGACCACATCGTAAATAAATGAATACACATTTAGGGATATACTAAACGTTTATGTCACCCCGAATGTGTCTTACCTAACCTCCGAATGTTATCATTTTTAGCATCCCGCGACCATTATTTCATCTTTCCAGCCAGTCCCATGTCCATATTATTTTCCTGCGTTCCCTCTCATAATTTTCAATATCATTATTAGTAATTAATGCAGCTGCTGCACCCAAAATTATTCTCTGACTTTTTATAATAATTTGCACTAGAACCTAATACCAAACTAGCAGTGTGTGACTACTCTAGTCCCGTTTCTATTGTACTAGCTAGTTTACAGATATATAGGCGCTAGTTAGCACTTTTGATTTCTAGTACAAGCAAGTGTCGTGTGAGAGTAGCTTTATACATAATTTCATGGACCCATAGATTAAGAAATGAATGGACCACTATGCTCTTGAACTAGCACGATGTTTTGTAGCTATGACGATGAACTTGAAAATGATCTGTTACGCCAAGGCAGGAAAGATACGTTTTAAGGATATCCAGTAGGCAGTGGAATTCTACAAAATGTCGCAAGTACAGAGGAGACGTACTGTGCGTTTGTCTGGCGATTCCGAAGAATTTTCTGAAAGCTCTTATGACGATGCAGATTTTGTAAAAGGATCTGAGGGAGTAAGTAATGAATTATATTTTATCAAATATATAAATTAGGAATCGTTTGAAGGATCTTTTTTTCCCCCAAACTGTTTGTGTTTATGTTTGGTTGTTCATGTAGGCCTTATGGATTTCATATTTTACTTTTCATACACAATATAGTTATAAAATTCATTAAATAAACATATTTATATATTTTAAATCTATGTTTGCTTCTTACTAATAATATACGCTCATTGAAGTTTGATCGTGAAATGTAGTTCAAGGTGAATAGCCTTATAAACTTTGGAGTATCGGGCGCACTATGCATGGAATGAGGGCATTGAAAGGGGCCACATTAAAGTAAGGTCCTGGATAGCTTATAAATTATCGCTGTTTAAGCTACAAATTATGGTTCTGTGTGTAAATAGCAATGCAGAGATTGATATGGTCAAACTCAAGTTAAAACTTGATTTGTGAAATTAACTTCTAACATCGACCATAGCATGACCCTATCACGTAGGCCTAAGTGTCACCATAGTGTAATTTTTCAAGGTAAGATTACTTCCTTTCGGGGTACGCAGGGTGTACAATTTAAAAATACAATGCTTTATACCAACTGATTGTATTATTAGGGCAACATTATATTTATATACATTTGGTCGTGTCAAAATGTTGTCTTTTCCCCTTAATATTAGTTTTTTCAATTAAAACACATGTTAGCATCATAAAACACAAAACATGTAGGCCTATTCAAGTCTGAGACTGAACAAAATTTTTTAATTCAGGAAAGTATTTGACATATAACTCGTGTATTGAAACACCACAATGCCTAGAACAATATAGGGCCATTCCATGCCATTTAAACAAGAGATGGTTGCCACACCATTTTTTATTTTCATTTTTTACACAGTTGTTTATACATGTTTAAAGAGTTCAAAACAATTTTTTTTAACTCTCACCGTTTGAGGGTGAGGTCCCTAAATTATTCTCAAAACACCTTGATTTTTGTGAGAGTAAGCATTTGCGCAAAGTGCTATAACTTTTTTACAATTTGACCACTGTACTCAGAATAAAATTCTGATTGTTTTGGGTTTTTAAATTTAATTTTCTGCTGTAAATTATTTTTGAAATAATTTTATGGAGGGTCAAAGTTGATTTAGATAAATTTGCATTTTTTCATTTTTCGAGCCAAATTTTCATTGGAAAGCACTCAAAACAATCTAAACAATTTTTGTGTGTGCAAGAAGCATTGTACAAGTAGGCCTAGATTTTACTTAAGTTGAGAAAGATGGAGTGTTTTGAGCCCTTCCAAGATTTTATGGCTGATTAAAATGAGAAATTTTTGATTTTTTCTGTTTTTTGAGTAAGAATAATATCAAAATTTGATCACTTTATTTTGCACAGTAAGAAAAAAACGTTAAGCTAAATTTAAGCCAAATTCTTGTTTTACCGTTCATTTTGATGTGCAATTTAAACCACCTTAGGAATAATCGAATACTGTAGACTTGGGTATTAATTGTAAGACAAATAAAATAAAGCCATAGTTAAACTAGTGCTAGAGTATGGAAGAGGGGTTTGGTGGAATGTTGGGGGGGGGGGGCAGTGGTTATATTGGGATTTTTGTAATTATAGATAGCCTAAAAATTACAAAGAAAAATATATCAAAAACTATATAGTTACTTACATGACTTATAAATTTGAGCACAGTTACTGAATAAAAAATTGATGAGCCTGGACTTTCATTTAGTTTCGGATTTCACATAATTTTGAAAAATGAAGACTCTTGAAAGTGACATGTCTGGCTGGTAATGTTTTTTTTCTTTTTCGGGTTTCTCTTAATTCTTTCTTGAGGTTGTTTTCTTGATCTTATATTGTAACAGTTGAGTAAGTTCATTGCTCAAACCCAGGCTCAATGTTCCAAGTTTTCCCAGTAGCCGTTGACAACTTGGCAAGAGTAAGAACACGCAAAACATTTGCATGCCACACCCAAAATCTATCTTTTTTGGATTTTGTAATGATGTTGGTAGTCTTGCTGGATAGAGGGAGTGGACGTTATGTTCTGGGTAGATATTGGATTCCTGGACATTCTGAACCAACTCGCTGTCTGATGAGACACGCTCCCCACGTATGTCTGGACAGTAACTTCCAGCCAGCCGAGAGACATGTCATGTTTCACGCTCATCTTAGTAAGTGTTCAGTACAGAGTGAACCACTTCTATTACATATATAATTTTATGAATGATTAAATATCAAAATAAGAGTTTAATAAATTTTAATCACTCTATTTTGTGCAACAAACATTATTATTATTAGCACTGCGTCTTAATACCCGTTCGGGTTGTACGCACTTACGCTATATGTGTAATGGTAGGGTGATTGTGAGATGAAATGAAGGACCTACAGTTTAACGTGGAATCCGAACCACGGTGGAGGCCTCACATTCACAAGATGTCTTGTCAGAGCTGAAGGAAGGGTTTGGTAATCAGATGAATCTGTGCCGGGACCGAGGATTGAACCCTGGACCCCCAGCACAAAAGTCTGACACCTTACCCCTAGACCATCAGGTCACTGTGCAACAATCATTCTACTCTTAAATTAGTCAAGTCAAGAAACAGAATAATTGAGACAAAATCTAAACAAAATATGTTTAATGTAATTACTATCTAATAAAAATACACACATGCTGGAAAATTTTTTTGTACTTTTACTATCACATGATTAATTGCATAAATTTTGAGGCTAGGCTAAACACGGCTAGAGCCCTGGAGAAATTTTGAAAGGGATATGGGGGGCACAGCCCCCAACCATTGGGGGTCAGGGGAATTATTGAATATCAACTGCCTCTAGCTTGCTATTTGATATGTTTTATGTTAATTAAAATTGGCAGGGTGTCTACCATCCGGGAAAATCAGGGAAAACGGGAATTAGCTGGGAATTTGAAGTGATCGGGAAAAAACGGGAATAAGTCGGGAATTTGGTAAATCACAATAAAAATCCGGGAAAATGATATTTTACTCAAAATATGAAATTCAATAATCAGTAAATTATAAGGTCATTTTTTTTGTAGCTATGTAATATATTTTTAATTCCTAGTAAACAATTTTAATTCAAATTTTAAAACTGATTTTTTTTTAAAATAATAATAGAAAAACGTGGAAGGAGGGAGAGGGGGGGAGGGCGAGTTAGGAGGATGTGACATACTTTTTTAGTGGGGAATTTTAGGAAATGATCAGGGAAAAGGTCAGGGATTTCATTGGTCAAGTTTAGTAGACACCATGAATTGGGGTAATAGATAATCTAAGTGCTACAACAATACATTTGTGATGCAGTTTTCAACCCAGGGCACATACAAGGATACCCCAGATTAAAATGGCTGTGCTCCATGGAAGAGCTTTAGTTCTTCAACACACGGAACCCCTAGAGGCCATCAAAGGTATTTTAAAAAGAGCTCAATCTAAACATGGCTTCACTAGAGAGAAGACCTAAATATTCTTCTCAGGTCAATCAGACAGCTTCTACAAAGCTAGGTTCAGGTAGCGACCCAAGCCTCTCTTCACAAAATCCTACCTCACAAAGAGCTTGAGAAGACAACATTACGAATACAAATATACAATGGTCCCTTTTTGACGAACATGAAAATAGTGAATCATTTAACATCTGCACATTTGGATGTTTGGATTTTGTCAATGAGCATGACACTAGCGAACCCCGGTGTTGATTGACTCAACTCATCTCAATAAGTGCAGTGACATTCTGTAAGGCCAAGGATCTGGTGTATTCTTGTCTGCGCCCCAGGACCTTTTGACAGGGCATGTGTCCATGCTGATTTTACCGATCCCGGCTAAAATCAGTGTTTATTTCACAAACCATCAAATATTGAAGAGTATTCCACGAACACAGGCATGTGTGGTACCTACAGTAGTCCCATGGGTTCTTTAGTGCTGACTGACAGCTCACAGCTGACATCTAAAAGCTTTGAAAAGATACCAGACAAAATTATGTATCCCCACGCCGAACCATATGATCTGCAAAAACACGTGTTAAGCAGCTGTCACTTCTGACGGTCAAAATTTAAGTATATACCTAAATACTGACCGTTAGAAGTCAGCTGTGAACTGTCAGTCAGCACCAAAGAAGCCATGGGGCTACTGTAGTTAGTTTAACTGACATGTGTGGTACCTAGTTAGTTTAACAGACATGTGTGCTACCTAGTTAGTTTAACTGACATGTGTGCTACCTAGTTAGTTTAACTGACATGTGTGCTACCTAGTTAGTTTAACAGACACGTGTGATACCTAGTTAGTTTAACAGACATGTGTGGTACCTAGTTAGTTTAACTGACATGTGTGCTACCTAGTTAGTTTAGCATACATGTGTGGTACCTAGTTAGTTTAACTGACATGTGTGCTACCTAGTTAGTTTAACAGACACGTGTGGTACCTAGTTAGTTTAACTGACATGTGTGCTACCTAGTTAGTTTAACAGACATGTGTGGTACCTAGTTAGTTTAACAGACATGTGTGCTATCTAGTTAGTTTAACAGACATGTGTGGTACCTAGTTAGTTTAACAGACATGTGTGGTACCTAGTTAGTTTAACAGGCATGTGTGGTACCTAGTTAGTTTAACAGACATGTGTGGTACCTAGTTAGTTTAACAGACACGTGTAGTACCTAGTTAGTTTAACAGACATGTGTGGTACCTAGTTAGTTTAACAGACATGTGTGGTACCTAGTTAGTTTAACAGACATGTGTGGTACCTAGTTAGTTTAACTGACATGTGTGCTACCTAGTTAGTTTAACATACATGTGTGGTACCTAGTTAGTTTAACTGACATGTGTGCTACCTAGTTAGTTTAACAGACACGTGTGGTACCTAGTTAGTTTAACTGACATGTGTGCTACCTAGTTAGTTTAACAGACATGTGTGGTACCTAGTTAGTTTAACAGACATGTGTGCTACCTGGTTAGTTTAACAGACATGTGTGGTACCTAGTTAGTTTAACAGACATGTGCGCTACCCAGTTAGTTTAACAGACATGTGTGGTACCTAGTTAGTTTAACTGACATGTGTGGTACCTAGTTAGTTTAACAGACATGTGCGCTACCCGGTTAGTTTACCTGACATGTGTGGTACCTGATTAGTTTAACAGACATGTGGGCTACCTGGTTAATTTAACAGACATGTGGGCTACCTGGTTAATTTAACAGACATGTGTGGTACCTAGTTAGTTTAACTGACATATGGTGTACCTAGTTAGTTTAACTGACATGTGTGGTACCTAGTTAGTTTAACAGACATGTGCGCTACCCAGTTAGTTTAACTGACATGTGCGGTACCTAGTTAGTTTAACTGACATGTTTGGTACCCAGTTAGTTTAACAGACATGTGTGCTACCCGGTTAGTTTACCTGACATGTGTGGTACCTAGTTAGTTTAACTGACATGTGTGCTACCTAGTTAGTTTAACATACATGTGTGCTACCTAGTTAGTTTAACAGACATGTGTTAAATCTATAAACTATACTTTGGCTTAATGAGCAAAAGGAAATGTTATGAAATGTATTTTTTTTAAAGGATTAAAAGGAAACTAATTTTGATAACATTTTCTATTTATAATTAGAAATACAATTTCCAAAATCCAACTGATTTCCACAAAAATTAATGTTTATAATAATTTCTGTCATATTAGTAAACTTGTGTAAAATATATTTTATTTAATTTTCTGCTTCATGCTTTGGTCGAGGCTAACTTTGGTAGCTGTGTCAGTTTGATTCCCAGTCGGGTCAAAGTTACTTTGTCCTAAGGTAGTGCAAATTTGGATTGGGACGGGCGGGGAATTCTGAATTCTTTGGTTTGGGATTAAATCAGGCTAGTTGTTGCTAGAATCTTGCTGTGTCTAAATAGCTTGCCGAAGATTAGATCAGGTTGTTCTACCTTCATCAAATCTAGCCAGATGCAAGAATAGGTTGTGCACTTGTGTCACTTATGACGTTTGATATTTTTAACACATTTGATAGAACAAAATAAATTCTATATTTATAAATTAAAATGTGTATGCTATAAAGAGTGTAAGCCCTCCTAACATCCACAAAGCGAGTCAGGTTTCTTAAAACTCGTCTCTACGTCAACTCTCCACACAGAACTTGGTTGTTTGCTTGCAATAATTGAACTGTTGGTGACTCTAGGAAATAGACCTGAATGCAAACCGGGAGGGCCAACGGGAGTCTGCGTACGAGAAAGCTGAACCCCATGAAGAGAACGGTACCGACGAAGAAGACCAGGGAACGCCAGGGGAAGACGATGACCTCAGTGACAGCGTGATCATTGAATATGAACGCGAGGATGGTGACGGTCAGGTGGGTACTGTGTTTGTTTGTCTCGATTGTCTCATCCTGTCACTTAGCTTGAATGGTCTAAAGGTGTGTTTGTCTCGATTGTCATTTAGCTCGAATGGTCTAAAGGCGTCAGTCTTGCAATATTATTATTATTATTATTATTATTATTATTAGCACCGCGTCTTACTACTCGTTCGGGTTGTACGCACTTACGCTAATGTGTAAT
>CABFVX010008257.1:0-25399 GCA_902151425.1 Timema shepardi | reverse complement strand
TTTTATAAAATGTTTTTGTATGTTTAAACTTTAACGAAAATTTTGAAGCAAGTAGGTATTATTTTTAAATCATGAGAATATCCATAAAATCCATTTGATTAATTAATTAGGTAAATACCTTAATTTTGAATATCAGAAGTGTTATCTGCTAAACACATGTTTTTGTAGATCATCTGGTTCGGCGTAGGGATACGTAATTTGGTCTGGTAACTTTTTAAAGTTGTCAGCTGTTAGCTGTATGCTGTCATCACCAAAGAAGCTATGGGGCTACTGTATATATGTTTCGTTTCTCATTTGTTTAAATGAAAGGAAATAGCTGTGCAATTTGCTAATGTCAGAATACTAGTATGTTTTTACACGTGCGTCTATTTAAACATCGCTGACAACTAATACCCGAGCTATCACCAAATTAAGCACAAGCTTTCATGATGACTACTTGTTTGGCTAATAGTCGCCATGATAGTGGGTCGTTCACACGGTAATAGTTGGTTTGTGGTGAACCAAGTACGGAAACATTGGTTGTGTGTATGAGGCATAGCACAGGGGGCGGGGACCTCCAAACAGGATCGCGAGGTGACTCGATACTGTGACCATTGAAAAGTGGGTCATCGTCTGAGATGTGATTAGGGGCAACCGGCCTGTCGACTTGGTTTTCCAATCGCTGCCGGGTGTAATCGATAAATGTGATTGTGATGATTGTAATAGTTTGAAGTAGATTGAGGATATACTTGTCTGGTTGACCTCTGTGGTCTTGGGGTAAACTGCTCGCCTCAGGATCCGATGTTAGACTCGAGGGGTGACCCGAAGTAAATTTTGTGCCTGGGCAGGATTGCTTTTTTGGCGCCCCCTTATATAACGGGGAATAATAGGATATTATGAAGATAATCTCCAAAACTAACAACTCTAAATCTAATGTAGCCTGGGCATGATAAGAAAAATAGAGGAGAGGACTGATCCAAATAGCTTCTAATGGCATCAAATTAAAAAAAAAAGTTTTTGAAGACCACTTAAATAGCCCCAAGAGGCATCTAAATTTCTAAAAAGAAGAAGAAACAAGACAGGTGGAGAACATTCTAAATAGCTTCTAGAGCATCAAAAATTTAAAAAAATCTGGACGGGCACCACTTAAATATATTTTGGGGGGCTTACAATTTTCAAAAAAAAAATCCAAAGAGTTCTTCTCCAAATATCCTCTAGAAGTATCCAAATTTCAAAACATTTAGTGGGAACACTATTCTAAATAGCTGTTAAAAGGTATGTTTTTCAAAAATTCTCTGAATGAGGACCACTCCAAATATCTCCTACGACAAAAACAACTAATTTATCCAGACACTCAACCTTCAGGTTAAAATGGTTGTGCTCCTTTTGCAAGCTTGAGTCCCTCACCACTAGGATCGCTACGTTGAGTCCTATTAGCACCCATTACTGACACTAGCGAAGCCCAGTGTTGAAGGGCTCCAGCTGTAAAAAGGAGCGAAGTGAAATCCCCGTAAGGTTGAAAGTCTGTTTCTTACTTGTCGATGAGCTAGGAGCCCCCAATTTTCTAACCTTAAGATTTGGATGGACATCTCGAGATTTTGAAAATCTCTCTTCCGAGTAGTTCCATGTATTATCACCTCACCAGAGGTGCGTTGCTGTAGTTATGGCAGTCACCACACCGCCCCCTCTATTTTATCCCCCTTTCAGAAGTGTCCTTACATTCCACAGGAAGCCATCCCTCCCTAGGGGTAAGGTGTCAGACTTCTGTGCTGGTGGCCGGGGTTCAATCCTCGGTCCCGGCACAGATTTATCTGATTACCAAACCCTTCCTTCACCTCTGACAAGACATCTTGTGAATGTGGGGAATGCCAGGCCTCCACCGTGGTTCGGATTCCACGTTAAACTGTAGGTCCTCCATTTCATCTCACAATCATCCTACCATTTCACATTAGCGTAAGTGCGTATAACCCGAACGGGTTGTAAGACGCGGTGCTAATAATAATAATAATAATAATAACATAAAAGTTGGAAAATAAGTTTCTTCAGCACAAAAATCAGAAGAACCTTTTCCCGTGTACCCGCTTCAGTGGCCACATGGTCTAAGGCGCTACGCTCACAGTATACTAGCGTACCGATGACAGGGAGGTCGAGGTTCGAATCTCGGTCTGATGTACTGAGGGTGGTTTTTCAAAAATGTTTTCCACGTTCCCTCCACACAAACGAGCACACCTCCTATATATATAAAACCTACCTCATTCCTAAAACCAATATAAATAAGCACAGAAGCGTAAGTCTATAACTCGAACGGATATAGTAAGACGCAGTGCTAAAAAAAAACCTTTTCCTTTGTTTGGCCTATAAATACATTTGTAAGGATCCAGATTTAGATAAATTTACTATTTATAAACAACTGTTTCTGCGGTAATTCCTTGCGTGAACTATTTTCTTTGGTTTTGTCAATGCTTGGAAATATACCTCTTATCAATAGGAATAATGAACCTTGCAGTGAAAATTCTTATTCAGAAAAGAAGAAAAGTTAAACATTTAACACGATGTTTCAAAATTCTATATCCCAAAGCTGGTAAGTGTTTAAAGTAATTACATAAAAACACTCATAATTTAATTAAAATATTTGCTAAGAGTTACACCTGGACATGAAAAATTGAACCCGGCACCTTTGGACCAGTGCAACAATGAATGCTCTTTCTAGGCTTCGAGCCAGTGTCCTTTTATAACTTTCACCGTAATCATCTAATCGTGTTTGAGAACGGTATATAATCCTTACCTAGCTAATTTTATTTGAAAGTCATTATTTTCATGATTATTTGTTGAATTTTTCAACCTCTGAAGTATTTTTATCTAATGATATATACGCAAACTATGTTTAGATTTACTATCAGTATCGTTCTAAATAGTTAATCAGTTTTTAAATGAAGAAATGTTATGTAGATATTTACACAATTCTTAGTAAGAACCAGCAGAATTTTAGGCCTCACGACGACGTCACTAAAAGCGAAGTTGCCAAATTTAACACTCTTGCCTGTAACTAAAGACGGCCATCCATGAGTGAGTGTACTACATTACACCAGCTCCTGAGGGATAGGAAGAGCATCAGGACCAACCCTCGGGTTGAAAACTCATTATTATACTAGTAAATGTAAACGGAAATAAGGACCATGAAGAGTAACTTTGGCAGTTTACGAAATTTTACTATTTTTATGTGAATTTTTTTCTCTCCTTCGAGTGTTGTTGGATATGACGCTACTGTTTTTTTTAATAATAAAAATAAGTAACCGAATGATTCATATTTTAAATTTAATTTAAAACTGACACATTTGAGAATCGAACCAAATTTCTTCATTTGAGATATCACGGATCCTCTCCTGCTTAGGGCTTTTCTACGATATTAATTATGGCGTGTATAAATGTGTGAGGGCATCGTCTACATTTGGATTATTCTTATGTTTAAACCACCACCGTAAATAAGGCATGCTTACGACATTTGTGTGGAGTCACTTAAAAAACTGGCACTTAATATGTATACCGTCACCGGTGGGCGCCCGGATAAAGGTGTGAGTCCTAGTCTCTTTTTGGTTTGCTAGGGACGGGAAATTTGGATTTGTATCCGGCCTGTTATACTGAATAGATTTTTTTTTTCCAAAATGTTTTCTCTCTTTACCTCCATGCAAACGCGGGTAAATTCTTATTCTTCCCTGCTACTTCATTAGTATTAATAAAGGGTGCCCTCCTACTTCATCAGGGTTAATATGATTTGCCCTCCTACTTCATCAGGGTTAATATGATTTGCCCTCCTACTTCATCAGGGTTAATATGATTTGCCCTCCTACTTCATTAGTGTTAATAAATTGTGCCCTCCTACTTCATCAGGGTTATATACGGTGCCCTCCTACATTAATAGTGTATCTATCAGAATCAAATACATAATTGACTATTCTAATTTAAAAACCTAATATTTTTGTTCATACTTTGATTGTTTGTTTCTTTTATTGGGCATAAATATTTGCTTGTTAAAGCTTGCTTTAAAAACTAATAATTAAAACAAAACAATAAAATGTATAATTTAATTATAACCGTATTGCCGTAAAACAAGCAAATTGAGAAATAAAAACACGTATTACTTTAACACTGCGTAAAATCAACTATTGTGGTTCGCACTAAGAACAACTGATATTTTCAGCTGCGTTAAGGGTTGCCAACTTGTAAATATGTAATTATGACTTAATAAGTGTTGAAAATTATGCTAATATGGGCGATTTGGAGAAAGTGAAGGAATAAATTAAAATGTGTTTTTTATTCAATTATTTTAATATATTTTTCAATTTCCTACAATTTTTCCGCCCCCCAAAACTTGCCGCCCCGTGCAAATACACGTGTTTCACCGTCGGTAGAGCCGGTCCTGTTGCCTAATGTGTTAAAGGTTTGACTCCCGGCACTATCGAAAAATTGATTATCGATCAAATGTGGGTTTTCCCTTTCACAGTGATGAATTAATGGCCGGAAGGCTGGGTGTTGTGTCTGCTAGATGTAAGATATTGTGTAGGTCGTGTGCTGATAGAATCAGTCTGTTCAGAAAGTGCACCTTAAATAAAAATGTATATTGTATACATCTTATATATATAATTGTATAATATATTGCAAACGTTACAAACAGAAAATTACAAACACATTATTTTCTATTATATATATATATATATATATATATATATAATATAATATTTTTGTAATTTTTTAAACCCCTCTCTTCCTCACAGAATCCTACTACAGATAATTTACAGTGCCGGTGTGTGGATGTTGCGTTCATGAGATTCTGCCAATTTGATAACAGGATTAGTTTATATTCACGTCTTTCTCGTTTCTAGCTGTGTCATGGAAGAACGAGGAAAAGAGGAATCGACTGACCACGCCTTTCACAGATAATTTCTATAGTAATAAAGATCAAAGTTGGGTTTTAGTTGATGTCAGGAATAGTATTTCTCTCCTACCCCCTCCCCTTTACCTCATTTTACCTCAATTTTTACCACAACATCTTTAATCCAAATTTTGGACTATCAACTCGAATCAGTTATGAATCTGATATCAAAACGTGTAAAGCTTTTTTTTATCATGCAGCCTACTAGTAGTTCTGTGAACAGTAGACCTCGCTCCGTCCATGTTATGATCTTTACTGAAGTATTTACATTTCTCTTTGAATTCCAAGTTAAAATTTCTCTTTGGATTTTAAGTTGATAGTTTTCCTTGGCGATCAATTTCGACAGATTTAAAAAAATACTATACCTACATTAAATCCATAGATAATAACAGTTTTCAAGTGGCTTACGCAATATATGCCAAAAATTAAAAATATTCGCTTTAAGTATTTTATTGTTTGCAGCTATAAACTCAAATCGCTTGAGATGATTTACTAACGAAAACTATTTTGAGCTGCTATCATTTTGAAACGTATAACCAGATTTAAAAACTATGTGTATCGTCCTACATCGGTCAGCCAAGGTTATAAGAATATCCCTGCCAATTTTAGTAAAAAAAAAATGGTCCAGGCATTTAGCATTTATCGTGGATCAAACTGACAGACAAATATTTGAGCGGCTGCCATATTGAAACGAATAACCGGTCTTTTAACCTATATATATATATATATAGGCCTACATCGTTTGGCCTAAGTTCGAAGAATTCCCCCGGTAATGATCGTTAAAATTGATTCACGCATTGACAGTTACCATGGATGCCAAATGGTCAAGTTATCAAATTTATTGTAAATATATTCCAAATAAAATAATTTAATGTTATTTCGAATATTTTCTGAAGTAAATTTCATAAGTTTATTCTACCTTAGCTACGCTTATACCATTCCTTGTATCACCTGCCCCAGTGAGGCGTGCTTACAGCTCGCCTGACAGGGAAACAAATAACTGAAACATCCTTGATGTGTTTCTCCGTAACTCTGCTTCCACCTATTCTTGGGCCATCTGTTTTGTGATTCTGGAATAGTATGTGGGCTTGCCGGAGATGAAAATTGTGGTCGTTTTGTGCCGGTTGGTTTTGGAATGTTACTCCATGAGCTTATTTGAACATACGGGGGATTCCACTGGCGTTATTATGACATACGTATAGTCACGGGATCGAAATAGAGATTCACCTCATGGTATAGCTGGTTGTTTGTACTAATTACACCAAGTAACGCGATGTTTAAATTTTGGGATTTACGTAATATAAAAAATAATAACGTTTATAAGAAACCAAGAACCGATTCAAAGATTTCAAATTGGAAATATTTCCAACAGAATATTTTCTAATATGATGTCTTATTATTTACTAATAGGTTCTGATAACCATATATATATACCACGGAGCAAGAGATTTTAATTTTATCAGATACAATTTGAACTAAATCCATATAAAACATGAATAAAGTTTTAAGTTTATTTCCCTCAGCTTATAAACGTCTTTTCTCACTGCATGTTTGAATATTTTATTTTTGAATTATTTTATATTTCAAGTAACTTAATTAGTAACCATTTACAATATATCTTCAATTACTTTATATGATTAATTATTATGTTTTCTACTTGTTTTATTAAATAAATATTTTTGTTATATCTCTAATAATTTCTTTCATTTTTTTGTTTCACATGAACTAATCTCATTATGATCCATAAAGTAAATTTCCTAAACTTAATTTTTATTGAAAGTTTGTAACCTTCACCTTAAATTATTTAAGGTTGTCTATCATCCATTGTGTGCTTACTATGGGTAACGCCTGCTATTTATGCTAGTTTTATAGGAATTGAATCAAATAAGTTAATAAATATTTAAATATTGAGTAGATTAACAATATTATGAAATGTCTAAGTTTCTGTAGCCAAGTAAAATAATGGATTGACTTTTAGATTAGAATTTCAGATTAAAATTCTCCGAATCTGAATCTTGATGAACCTATTTGGATTAAAACTTCTAATCCGACTAGAATATTTTAGATATTAATATTCGTAATTTAGAATATAATATGAATCCTAGAAAGATTTAAATTAGGATTCAAAAATTCGATGCTTTGCAAAAGCGAATATAACTATATAAAAACATTCAAACCCAGGTTCCATTGCTCATGCGCACAAGCTGGGAAGACAGATGTCTGAAGTGTGTTTCAAATCCAATGGAAACATTGACAAAGATGAGCCAGAGGCTAACGCGCCTGACTCTGATGCACGAGGCCAGGGTTTGATACCGTGTGACTGGGGCTGAGCCACGATTGATTTTCTTAAAACTTACTCTAGACGAATTTTTGGGCATTTCCCGACCATATTAATATATATTGGCACATTTAAAAAAAATATAGGCCTACCTAATTATGTTTTTAGTAAGTATTATTACTTTAAATAAATTTGTGGCATTTGAAATTTAAACAGCATATAGTTGTGTTTTAAGCTTTCCAAAAAAGAATAACAAGACATAAATTCTCTATTGATATTTTGAGAATATTTTATGTAGACCTATTTAGTATTATTTTAAGCCTTGTCATCCAAAACTAAATTAGATTTATCAAAAAAGTTCAAACTTTAAATTGGATTGTATTGATTCGCGTTCGGGCTGTCCCCATTTAATAGCACTAACTGTATAGGTATGAGTAAGGTATTAATTTATTTGGAATGTACCCTTATTTACGTGATGGGAGAGTGATAAACCATTCAGGTAAAAATTCTCAGTACACCCGATCAGGATTCAAGCCCTGGCCTCTCTGTCGCTGGCAATTTGCTATACTGCGAACATAACTTCTTATACCAAGAGACCACCGATGCTGTTATGTTAGATAAAAAAATAAAAAAATATTAGATCACTTCGTTTTTCTAGTTCTGCTATATGTCCTACGTATCTATGCATAATTAACGTTAACCAATAAACGCTATTATGACAAGGTTCTCGTTGTCATAAAAAAAAGGTTTTTAATCCATAGATGGTAACAAAATTCACAAACAGTCTGAACTTTCGCTGAACTTTGCTACAAATTCTGTGATTTGGACGCGCGAAAAAGTAAGGCCTGGGAACGACGGATAGTATGTTTTACTATGCTTAGTAAATAATAATTCTCTTTTTGAAAAATATTTATTCGTTACGTATATTTTAGAATGCATTTAAATTTGATTAATTTGTGTGAACCAAGATGTAATTTGCGTCATACTAAAATATAAAATCCATTTTGTGTTTTTTTTAATTGCAAAGTAAAATGAACCTTGGTCACAGACAGGGTATAAAACAGATACACAGCCTTCAGGTTAAAATGGCTGCGATGATTGCGAGAACTTGAGTCTTTCGACACGGGATTCGCTACGTGCAGACCCATGTGGCCACATCACTATCCAGCGAGCATTTAAAAAACAGTTTACAGATGGTTTTAATAGTGTCAATAAACAAAAATTGACTTCTAGAGTCAATAAACAAAGCTAGGTTCAGGTAGCACCCCACCCCCTAATCCCCTCAAACGAGCTTACTCAGACTGCAAATTACAAATAAAACGTAGAATACAATGGGCCGTTTTTTGTACAAGAAAATTTTCTATTTGTAAACAATCTCAAATACCGTTGAATTATTTGTCTGAAAAGGTTTGTTCGTTTAAAGGGAGTAAGGGGGGGTTGAGTTGGGGGAAGAGGAGGGATTGTTGGTGTATAAACTCTTATGTTCGGATCGTCGCCCCTTTACAACGGACAGTTTGAAAGTGAGTTGTTTCACTTGGAAGTGGTGTTATCACTGAGAACTGCAACTAACCCTCCCCAGTGCCCAAGGACTCATCTCAACCTGGCTCAAAGAGCTTATCGAACTCCCGTAAAGACGGGTGTCTGATACATACCTTACCTGTGATCTTAATGTAAAATGTCATTCTTTTGTTGTTGGGTAATTCACCTATAGTCAAATTACAGTATTTATATGAATTAAAACAACAAATTATTATAATAAAAATGTATGAAAATATTGCATGGGCATGTTTTTCCCCTCTTAACAAGAAAGATAAGCAAAAAGCAAATTGTATTTAATAATTGTTTAACAAATAATGTAGAGGTTCAATAAATCATGTTTTGATAAGTGTTCGTATTTCATGAAATTAAAATATAATATGGTATCCCAAGGGTACAATCAAGAGGAGGGTGGGGCTAGGGCACGTGTCCCCCCTTACCACAATTGATATGAAGTTTAGAATTTACATATTCTCTAGAATTTATCACTCGTGACAACTTTAGAGCTTCTCCTTACCTTACAACATTTCAATTTTCTCCCACACTAAGGAGTTATTTTTTTCTATTAATTTTGAAAAATTTGAGGCCCCCGCCCTACCTCAATTCTTCAAACAGAATTTTGAATTTAAAATTTCAGACCTCTCTTGTTATCTTGGAAGTTATCTCTACATGCTTTCCAGAATTCGAATTTTCTACAATTTACAGTAGTTTTTTTAAAAAAAATTAGATTAAGAAATATCGATTCCCTCCTTTTCCAATCTATACAACCCCATTTTGAGTTTTAAATTTAATACCCATATGGTTATCTATAGCTGTATCTCTACATGATTGTCAAAATTTCTATTTTTAACAGAGCAGAAAGGTTGTATAATTTATTTTTGAAATTTTGAATTAGTAAAATATCAGACTTTTATTTTTAAAACCACTACCCTCTGTACCCCCATCCCCTGGCCTCAGGCCTTGAAAAGGTAACTATTATAATTATGATAGGATGCTATTTCTTAATAGATTATGTGTATAGGGTGCCACCCGCCTCGGTGGCGTAGTTGGCTAACGCGCTTCTCGTGTTGAGCTCGACTGCTGAGGACGGGGAGATTGAGGTTCGAATCTCGGTCGGGTTAACTGGGGGGGGGGTTGTCCTAAATGGTTTTCCACTCTCCCTCCACGCAAATGCGGGTTCNGGGGGGGGTGTCCTAAATGGTTTTCCACTCTCCTTCCACGCAAATGCGGGTTCACTTCCTCTAATCCAACCTTCCCAATTCCTAATCTATTAGCGTAATTAGTACTTAAAGCGTATAACCCGAACGGGTAGTAAGACGTGGTGCTAAATATTATTATTATTATGTATGGTGTTCGTGTTTTGACATGAAAGCTTTCTTCAATTTTCATCTAGAGGCAATTAAGGCAAGAATCTATGTTGTTGGTATCTCCCAAAGGTATATCGTTATTGCGCCTCTTTGTTAATCTTATTTTAATGGATTAAATAGACAAACCACTATAATAATGTTAGTTACGGTTATAACTGCATCTAAATACCATATTCTTTTGATTGAAAAAATGACACCTGGACACGGGAAATCTTACTAAACACCTACAATAACTTGAATTTAACTACTCATGATATACGCACTCGTACATTTCTCATAGTGCTATTGGTAGCACAAAGCCTCACCGAGTCGAAGATGGCGGTGTTATTTGATAGCTCGGGATCTTAATCGATGACATATAACTCTGGCCACGAAACGTCTTCTGGATATCTCAATGGTAGGATCATTGGCGTACTAAGCAAAAGGTCCCGAGTTCGATTCCCGTGGCCTGTCGTCATAAACCACTGCTGATTTTCTAAAAGGCTTAAGTCTAAAATCAGAATAACCAAACTCAGCGTGGTCTTGCATCACTTTGTGTGCTTCGCATTTTTCAAAGTTCAAGTTGTGTAATAAATCACCTTACGGTCATGAGTGTCTGATAAATCAAGTAATTACAAACTAATCACTTTAAATTGATCAGCCAGTGGTACGAAGCCCTGTTTACAATGTAAGTCATCACCGCTACCTTTCTCAAGTTAGTATATCTATCCCCCCCTCCATCATATCATAAACCAGTCCTGCTCCCAACGTTGCTGTCTCGGCTGACTGTATATGGTCAGGAATATTGTTTCTCTTTCATTTAGTATAGACAAGTGTCTGAATGAACCACCTCAATGGAACACCTACATATCTCACAAGATGATTTATTTTAGAACCAACACTTGACTGTCCCTGGAGATCGCAGTTTGAATTCGACAAGTTGGCGCCCCTTCGGAGTTGGTTTTGCCACAATGTGGGTTAACTTTCAAAAAGGGAAATGCTGGGGAAGCACAGATCCAACAATTTGAGCTTTTCCCCCCATAGATTAGATAATTTTTATTAGCTTCCGTCCCGATGCCAAGTGTTCATAGAAGTCGTTTTAAACATTTCTTCGCAAACGGCGAGTTTGTGTGCCGTGGCACACTGGTGCATTGTGGCGGCGAATTAGGTGTGCCGTGCGGCCACAGCCTAGAAACGCCCTGCATCGTTGTTCAATAAGAACGCGAACAAAGTTGGGACGATCAGTAGCCGTGCGTCGTCCGAATTATTACGTATTGATATTTGTACTACATCTGATAAAATAAAAAGTCTTAGTGCGAAGTTTGAGTTATGGTTTACCCAACTTACTAATGGTTTGCACGAAATATTTCCAAATGTTAAAAAATCGTGGACAGAAAAACAACTTTAACCTTTAATCTTGGAATATTTGAAGTTACTTAAGGAAACAAATTAGTTTATAGTTTCATAATTCTGATTTTCCGTACAACTGTTGGACTGGGTGAGTAATACATTTCCTGGTGCCGCGGCAAGTACCCAAAACAAAACGGTCTGGAGAACTGGATTTTTTTTAAAATATATAGGGGCCTATATTTCAGGTATTTAACATGCACTTTCTGAACTGACTGCTTATATCAGCACACGACCTGTAAACTAACTTAAATCTATAACAGAAACAACATCCAGCCCCCAGCCGCTAATTCTTAATTGTGAAAGAGAAACCACACATTTCACTAGTGATAGATTTTTCAGCCATGCCGGGAATCGAGCCCGGGACCTTTAACTTCAGTAGACAGACACGCTGACGACTGAGCTATGGTGTCGGACCTGAAGAACTTGACTACAAGCCTCCAGGACCCTGGCTCGATCCATTTTGGTGTTGACAAAATATATTATATTTGTATGTGGGCTAGTCCTGCTATCTAGTGAGTAAATATCTATCTGCTAGGATTGTGTGTATAGTATTAGGCAGGTGGTCCTAGGTTAAGTTTGTTTGTGTACATTTTCCGACCTCATAGATATCATACTACCTTGGTTCAACTTTTTTTTTTCTAATATAAATTATTTATTGTGCTGGAAGTAAAGTTATTTTCAATGATTTTGTGGCATCAGAAGTTTAAACCGGGTTTACTGTAGTCACGCGTCTTAAGAAAACTTCCCAAGAATAATTACAATAGCCTGTTATTTTTTGAATATTTTATCTAGATCGAACGCGTGGAGAGATGCGGGGAGCTAGTTTGCAAGTCGTGTGCTGATATAGCCAATGTTTTTTTTTTTAAAGTTCATTTTAAGTCATTCACTGAGCAAGTAAATATTATCTAGAACTGAATTAGCGTCATGACAACTTACTTTCACATAAATAACCAAAATAAAATAGAAACATTATTATAATAGTGAACTAATTAACATTCAAATTCTAACCCATACATGTTACGATCACCAACATTCACAGGATAGGCCTACCTTTTAGGACCAAATTGTGTGGTTTGTAAACACTTGGTTTGTAGTTTCTTTGCAAACTTTTTTTGTGTTTATTGCGAAAGTGAGTATTAGTGTAAATGATATCATAATAAGTAAACTCATTAAGGTATTTAATATTTTTTTGAAGGGTTTGTTTTTACATGTTGCCTAAATTTGTTCAAAATAGGTTTGTATTTTTTTCGCTTAACACTGTCGTAAAGAAAAAATAACTTCATGGTATGAGCCCGCAAGCGATCGAGTGACTGCCGCGCCGGCGCTAGCAACGACAGTGCCAACATTTGCGGTTAAAGGCTGTCATGTGGTCAGCACAATGATCCCTTCGATGGTTTTTTCAACGTTCTAGACCGGAGCTGCTATTTATTTATTCACCTAGCTTTCCATTCGTCCTCACGAGGCTGAGGTCGACCCAGTTCCAGGACCACTGCTTTACAGATACAATTTGAAAGCGTCAGGGATCGACCCCGGGACTTCTGGATCTGCAGCCAGAAACTCTTACCACTAGAACAAAGATAAAAAGAAAAGGTTCATAAATAAATTTATAAAGAGAAAGAACGTAAAATCAATAAAGAAAAACAAAAATAATTTTAAAAACAAATATTTTTTTATATAACCATCTTTACTTGTTGAAGGTTTTTTCAAAGCTTAATTTTCGTTTCTTAATTAATTATTGATAAAAAATTTAAAAGTTCCAAAATATTTATTGGTATTAGCTAGGATATGAATATGATTTTCTATATTTCTCAGAACTAATAATAAAATTGCTGTGAAAAAGCATAACTAAAACTAGACAAAACCAACCGAAACAATACCTAATGACGTTTGTTCACTGAAATCCTATACCGATGACAGGGTCTCTTCTAATAATCAACATAGGCTTCGTGTAATGAACAGTCGGGAAGTAAAAGCTTATCATCCTCCATATTTCCATGATATTCTACTCGCTGATCAAACCGTAAATGACGCACCAATATGCAAATTTAATCAAATAATAAACTGGACCAATTTATATCTCGTTTCCATTCTCGTGGTGACGTTAATGGAATAATATGCAAATGAGTTTCTCAATATATATAGGCCAACTGTAGCTTAGTGCTCTACGGAACATTTTCTGGATTTTAAGGTTTATGTAATATGTTGGCTTATTTAAAATATTGGACCTTTAGGTACTAATGACATTGTTTTTGTCAACAATAATACTGCGATAGGTCTGTGGAATACATTGAATTAGAATAAATAATTATAGTGTTTAGTTTTAATAATACGCTTACCCGCCTCGGTGACACAGTTATCAAACGCGCTAGACTTCTGAGGACGGGGATATTGAGGTTCGAATCTCGGTCGAGTGAACTGGGAGTAGTTTTTTCCTAAATGGTTTTCCACTCTCCTTCCACTTAAATGCGGGTTCACTTCCTCTAAATTCAACCTTCCAAATTCCTAATCCATTAGCGTAATTAATACTTAAGCGTACAATCTGAACGGGTAGTGAGACACGGTGCTAACCAAAAATAATGTGTTTGGGATTATTTGAGAACATGTTTAATTTCCTTTCATATGTTTGCGCGCATAAATGAATACATAATTAAACTTTAAATGTGTATTTATGAAAAACTGTTTAAAAAATGATTTGGTACATTCTTGGATTTTTTATTAACAACAAACACAATTTTTTGAGGCAAAGAGAAGGTATGACCTCACTACACCTAATTTTTTTTAATACCGCCTCGAGTATTTTATTATGAGTCGCACGGCGTAGTGGATGAACGCATAGATGGTCAGCAACGAATGACATAATCATACTGAGGATATGGATGTATATATAAACTACACATTTAGTTTTAATCTAGAATTTAGTTGCACTTTATATGCATGGAATAAACCTATTTATTGTATAAATACTTATAAAAACTGGTCTCTTTCAATCATCTGAATCGCGCTAATTTACCAGGTGATCATAAAGATTATGGTTGTTTGTAATTTTACTGGCCATTTTTTTTAAATTACACGCTTAAATTTATTTAGTCTCTGGTATTTGATAGGTTTATCTTATGAATATATTGCATGTGTAGTTAAGACAGGACACTTTCCTGTGCAGAAAAAAAAGTTTCTATCTTCCACATTGACACCTTACCTCAAGAGCCCGTCTCTCACCACGTAAAACATAAGTCCATTGGCATAACTGACGGCTATCCGAATTTCTAAAAACAGTCAAAAGAAAATCATACGTAAACAAATTTACAGTCATATAGTTCCAATATATGCTCATATGCAATTTACACTAAGTTCTAAAAAAAACTTGTTCAAAAAGTTATTTTTTTTATTTATATACACCTTTTTATTTTACTCACCGCGTCCTAATGCCCGTCCGAACTATCTACTTAATTCACACTAGTAAGGTATGGATGAGGACTTAAAAAATGAAGAAATGTACCCTAATTTGCCCTTGAGGGACAGATAAAAACAAGGGGGTGGGGGGAATCTTAGAAAAACTTGTCGGGGATTGAACCCTAACTTGTAAAATCATCCGGCTGTAAAATGAACCTCGAACTGTAATGCCATAGTTGGGTACACTACCCGTGCGGCCAATCCTGAATGCAATTTTCTAGTTTGATCGTCACATAAAATAACTTATCTTACAGTTCAAAACTAAATCTTTTTTTAATTAATTCTTAAGTCAAGAGGTCTATTATTATGGTGATTTCACTTCTGTAAGGTCGTATAAATTTTGACGGAGCTGTTAAGACAAATATCATCTACTACTCATTAAGGTTCTCGGCTGCCTCTATGGTCTTGTGGTCAAATTTTCTGGCTAAAGATCCAGAGGTCCCGAGTTCGATCCCAGGTGCTTCCAGATTGTATGTGAAGCATTGGGCATGTAATGAAGTCAACTCAGTTTCATGATGACAAATGAGGAGCTACTTGAACGGAAAATTAGTGGCTCCGGTCTATAAAACTGATTAACTGCTGGATATATCGCTGTACTGACTACATGATACCCGGTATCTGCAGAAGATGGCACCACCTTCGCCAGCAGATGGCGGGTGCTAGGTCGGTATAGTTTTATTGCGGGAGGATGCCTTGAAAGGCGCTTTCTATATAACTCATAAATCAGGGTGTCAGCCATGAAACTCCACTGTACTGAACTGTATGTGCTTATAATGTTGTAGTCTCGTAGTATTCAAACTGTATAATGTTGTAGTCTCGTGGTATTCAAACTGTATAATGTTGTAGTCTCGTGGTATTCAAACTGTATACTGTTGTAGTCTCGTGGTATTCAAACTGTATAATGTCGTAGTCTCGTGGTATTCAAACTGTATAATGCTGTAGTCTCGTGGTATTCAAACTGTATAATGTTGTAGTCTCGTGGTATTCAAACTGTATAATGTTGTAGTCTCGTGGTATTCAAACTGTGTAATGTTGTAGTCTCGTGGTATTCAAACTGTATAATGTTGTAGTCTCGTGGTATTCAAACTGTATAATGTCGTAGTCTCGTGGTATCCAAACTGTATAATGATGTCTCGTGGTATTCAAACTCTATAATGGTGTAGTCTCGTGGCATTCAAACTGTATAATGTTGTAGTCTCGTGGTATTCAAACTGTATATGTGTGGAAATTTCACCTTTTAAATGTGGTGGGGATTATTGGTCTAAGGCTTTGTTTGGGACGGTTAAATTTGTATTAAATTAATTTATATGCTGAGTAATCTGGCTGGATTGGGTAACTAAATCTGGTTATTGGTTATGAATTAATTGATGTTTTCCTCGTGTAGTAGTTGTACTAGTTGTAGTCTAGTTTCATAATCCATTTGGATACAGTCATTTTCGTTTCGCACTACTGTTTGTGTACTCAACTTGGTCATAAAAAACTGTAATAATGCATGTTTAATACATGCCGAGAGTGGTGATACACATGAGACTCCCTTGCATTAAATATTATTTAAATCAAAATTAATTTGAAGAATAACGCTCAATAATATGTGCCACCCATAATTGTGGGCACGCAATCTAAATGTCGGTATTATTATTTCTGGTTTGCTGATGACGGAAAGGTTTTAGGTTCGAATCCCGGTTGGGTGTATTAAGAATGTCTGATCCCTAAATCGTTGGCCACACTCTCTCTCTCTTTTCACGCAACCGCGGGTACATTTTCTCTAGATTCTACCTTCCTAATTCCCACCTCATTAACGTAATTTATACAAATGCATATAACCCGAACGGTACCAAAACGAGGCGAAAAAACTGTGTTTGATTTCTAGTTTCTAAATTAAATATGGAAAATTGTTTTTTGTGAAGTTCTAGAAATATATCCAAATTAGTTTTTTTTATTGTGCCTACTACTGTAAGGTTGTCTGTGACTTATGCTAAGATTACTATCCGAGAGCACAAGATTGAAGATTGAATATACACTTGGATGGGTTTTAAAGAAATGCCTCAGCGTTTGGAGGATGAGATGATGTAAAGCAGTTAGTGGGGAAATCGATGCACCGACCGGGCTTTCATCCTCGGTCTCTTAGAGTTAGATTCAAGCACGCTAGCGCTAAGCTAACCCTATCGGGAATATTGAATGAAATATTTAATTTGTAAACGGCCCTAGAATAGGACTGACGAACCTATGGTACCTGTGCCTAAGGTGGCACATGAAAATATGTTCTTGTCAAAGGGAATTAATTGCTGTGCAAAGTTTGTTTTATTACCCAACCAAGTGTAGAATTATTTACAAACGTATTATTGGTATGTAATTATTATTAAATTTGGTCTCGTGGGAATTACTAGCTATAAATAACATACACTTTCTAAAACTCTTGATATAGCTATAATATACAACCTAATAATAATTAAGAATTATGATGAACGTCTCCAAGAGTTCAAACATCTATTCAGAATTTCTATGGGCACGCATAAAAATCTCTCCGAAAATTATCGGCGTACTAGTCACCTGCCCTCAAAAAGGTTCGCCAGACCATCTTTAGACTTAGGGAAATGTAAATTTACATAACCAAAATTGCTATTAGGTTTTCAAAATTAAACACAACTACACTGCCCTACGACTCCACCTAACAAGATATAGTAGAATTCCTGGAAGCAGAAACTTTAAAAAAATATACATAACAAAATGTGGTCAACATGGTCGACATTTTACTCTATTAAAGGTATTATTTTATGGGTAATGTTTCTATATCTATCTATCAAAAGTTACAGTTTCAGATCACATAACTTTACGTATGAATATAATCTATGAGTAGTTTTAGTAACATTTTACTGTCAGATTTCTTTCTACCTATCTGAATCAAACTTCACAAATACAGTATAGCACAAAATATAATATATATTTTAAAATGTTATCCATGCATAACACAACATCAGGAGTAATATTGCATACATAAATTATTTAAAAAAAATCTAACTATTTATATTTAAAACGCAACTTGCTTAAACAAAACTTTCCACAATTCTTAAAATTATTTTTTTCTTACTATTTATATTCAAAATGCTCCTTAATAAAACAAAACTTTCCTCAAATTATATCATTCTCACTAGACCTACCTGTAAGATGTGTCATGTCTAAACATGATCTAGCCAAGGTTGTTCTGTGGAGGAGTCGGTCGGATGCACCCCGACTAGACTGTACCCAGCAGCAGTTACTGAAACAAGGCGCTCGCCTCAAGTAGTAGTTGTTCGGCAGTTTTACTGCGTTCTTGACTGACAGAACACTCCACAACTTTTAACTGTTACTGTTGTCTTTTAGTGTGTACCGAGCTCGCTAGGATAGCAGGCGTATCGTGTTGGCTGACTTAACCTAACGTTCTATTCGTGCCTCGCTCCGGGCTTAGGGCTCGTTAACTCGGCAACTAAAATAATTAGTAATTTTCATCGATTAGCAACTACTTATTGTTGTTAAAAATAAGGTCCACATCGAATATAAGAAATATAAACACGATTTGTTTCTGTATTGTTTAGTAAAAAAACTTTTAGGGGTGGAATCTATAAGCAAGCCTATTAATTTCTTCTTTCTAACATCCGAGTTAATAAGGTTTCGACACTTATGATTTTTGTAGTTGTAAAAATATAATTTATACATACATTTTTTAAATTTTCTTTGGAGCAAAATTATCTTCGGATTTTTTCATTGGCAACAGTGAAGTGTGAAGTGATTTTTTTTAAAATAATTCTTTAATTTTTTTATGAATATATTGTGTTGCAAGACACCCAAATCGAAAAGGGGTCTTATAGTGAATGTTATTTTTTTAAATACATGGGATTGGTATTTATTTTAAGGTTGTGTCTTATACTTTTAAATTAATTACATTTTTTTTTGCGTGTGTTAAAAATGAGTGTGCTCTGTAGAAAATAAAAGTTTATATGTGAGAAACAAATATGATTGAGAACTTTAGTTTGGTTCCAAGTATACATAATAATTATCCTGAATAGCGGCGAAACTTTACACGACACAATTAAACCTAGTGTTAAAAATAGAAGATAGTTTGAATTTAAATTACTGAAACTACTTAGGATTTTACTGTGGCTTATAAAATCTCGTTTTGAGAAATCATCCGTCAAATATTTCTTACGAATGCTGTGAAATTATTTTTGGTAAGTTTTTTAGTTTGAATAATGTATTAAGGTGCGGCCACCCGCTTCGGTGGCGTAGTTAGCTAGCGCGCTTGTCGTGTTGAGCTCGACTTCTGAGGACGGGAATATCGAGGTTCGAATCTCGGTCGGGTGAACTGAGGGTGGTTATTCCTAAATGGTTTTCCACTCTTCCTCCACGCAAATGCGGGTTCACTTCCTCTAATTAAACCTTCCCAATTCCTAATCCATTAGAGTAATTAGTACTTAAAGCGTATAGCCCGAACGGGTAGTAAGACTCTGTGCTAAATATTATTATGATTAAGGTGCAGCCGAAGGGAACGCAAGTATTTTTAGAGCTTTTATAATATTGAAATTTTTTGACCATAGTAAATCAAATATTTCTCCAATAGCAATATAGAGTTTATTTTCCTGCACATGTTAGTATCAACAGATCTTGAATATCTGTTAAGGGCGTCCTGGAATTTTGTCAACACTTTTGAAATAAAGAGAAAAGGTTTTGACAAAATTCTAGGACACTCTTTACAGATATTCAAGATCTGTTGATACTAGTATGTGCAGAAAAATAAACTCTTTGTTGCTATTGGAGAAATACTTGATTTATTTTGGCCGAAAAATTTCAATTCTATAAAAACTGTACAATTACTCGCGCTCCCTGGGGCCGCACCTTAATGCAACCAACTCACACTTCTGTAAATGCGTGGATAGTGTCTTGGTTGGAAATAAGCCCCGACCCTTCCGTGTCATAGTCGGGTACTCTGACCGAAAAGTCAACCCTGTTTGTCACCTAAAGTTTGTGATCACCCAATATAGTCTACAGCATATGAAGGTTCTCGACTGTCTCTGTGGTCTTGTGGTCAGATTTTCTGGCTAGGTAAGGGGACTAAATGTCAAGCTAGTCTAGTCTAGTTAGCTTTAGAGAAGGAGGTCTATGTGAACTGAGGATGATTTATCCTAATTGGTTTTCCCTTCATGCAAATGTGGGTGCGCTTTCTCTAAATTCAACCTTCCTCATCCCTAACCCACTAGCGTAATTAGCACATATGCGTACAACCCGAACGGATAATGAGACTTTTTGGGGAAAGTAAAAATATTAACCCTCTTATTTCTGATATCCTATCTTAATCGGTATCACGTAGACCTATTGATATAAAAGTCCTGGCTTAGATATCTTTTGGGGTCTAAAATGTATCAATTTGAAATGTTCGTTCTATTTCACTAAATCGTATTATAACAGTCCAGGACAGGCTTGTAAAATTCGTTTGATAGTAAGAGCCAGATTGAACATTAAAAATACTTCAAATACGTCAAATACTTTTTTAAATAATTTGTATTATCATTATCTTATTTTAAAATAATTTCAGCTTAGCATCTTATCATTACAAAAATAAAATAGGCCTCCTAGATAAAACAAATATATTACAGATCGTCCATTAATTATTCACCCCCCTATAGGCCTTGGTAAAAAAATTTCAAGAGCTATATTAAAACAGTTAGTGGTAATTTGCAAAGTAAAGAAAAAATTGTGGTATTATTAATTACAGTAAACCACTTTAAGATAACTCTTAAAATAAATAATAATACCTCTAATAGGGTGAATAATGAATTGACACACACACACACACACACATATATATATAAATTTTAATTAGTTGAAAAATTAGACCTGGACATGGGAATCGAACCCGGGATGTTTGGCTTAGCGTACCAATGTTCTACCACTGAGCCACGCAGGATTCGTCCCGCCCTCAGGGTTGATTCCCGTCTCCAAGTGTCATTTTTCAACTAATTTGAATTAATTTAAATGTGTTGCCCTCTACACGGACAGTGTAGTAATTACATTGATTCGAAAATTGTATGTTGAGATTCACCTGTATAATATTAGACACACTTATCTTAATTTGTACCAATGTTTTTAGGAAACAAGAAGACTTTGTAGCCATATTGATGAACCGTTTACACATTTTTTACTGTTTGTCTGTGATTGGTTGAAGGTCATACGAAAAAATACATTAGAAAATTACATAAGAATCTTAGTTTTTTATAGAACCGCGTCTTACTTTCTGTTCCGGTCATACACATTGTACTAATTACGATAGTGCGTTATGAATGAGTAAGGTTGAATTTAAAAGAAGTGTATCCGCATTTGCGTGAATATAGTGTAAAACCATTATAGATAAAACATCGTCAGTAAACCTGATCGGGATTCGAACCCCAATCTCATTGTCATCGGCAGTCTAGTCCAACACGAGAGTGACGCCTTATACCGTACGACCACCTAAGCAGGTGGTAAGGATAGTTGTTCAAAGGAAATGTACCAGCATTAACGTGGATATGGAATAGAAAAACCAAAATAATAGATCAAATGTGGAAAAACTCTCCTTACTCCCAAATACATTAATTTTTGATTCAAACCTAGGTCTCCCCATTCACTTAAATTGGTTGAGGATGTGACTAGACCTCTCTCAGAAACATGTTTTTATTTTTATCAAATAAATCACACGTGTTATTAATTATTTAGAGATAAATACATGCACAGATATCCTCAGTGCAGTTTGTTTTAATCAAATCCTGTCATCCCAGGTGAAAATATGGCCCCATTAACAAAGCCTTGACACGGCAGAAGAGCTGTTTATTTTGTAATCTGTCAATAAAGTTTATAGCTCGCTTCAGTAGCCCGATTGCCCAAGGGCCGATAGACTGGAATACCGGTGACAGAGAAGAACGGAATTCGAATCGCTGTCGTGGAATCATGAAGTTGTTATTGCCTAAATTGTTTTCTATTCTACTTCTCTCCAAATGCAGGTACATTTCCTAAAATTGTGCCTAACTTTTCCCTACATTATTCTTAAAATTGAAAAATGACACCTGGACACGGGAATCGAACCCGGAACCTTTGACTTGGTACGTCATTGGCATTACCACTGAGCTATTCAGTTGTCCCGTGGCCAGGAACATTCTTCACTCATATTTTAAGGTAGAGTCTGTGACGGACGTGCGGAACTAAGCTATGTTGTTAACTTTTATCTAACATTTATGTTACGACGAGAAGTTGACTAATTTGAGACATTAGACTAATTAATTAAAAGTGTATAATAAGGTTACAATTTCGAAATTCTTGACATCAATTAGGTATAACTATACAAAGTTAATTTGTGTTAAGTTCTGTGAAACTTTACGTGTTCGTTTGGTTGCTTTTATGTTAACAGAAAATGGAGGGAACTTCGGAAGAGGAATAAAAAGAAACTAGAGACTGTTAATTAGGATAGTGAGAATATATTTACATATATTTTGAAGTAAGAACCATGTTATGCAGAGTTTTAGTTGTAGAGTACATATAATAAGGTATTGAAAAGAGAAATTACAAAATATAACAAACAAAACCTAATATTTAAGTGGCTTTTTTTTTTTTTTTTGACAAGCAAAAACTTGTAAGTGTTGTTTCAAATTGTGTTTGACATTTTATAAAATCAAATTAAACTTTTAAACTTGAGTGAATATTTTTACACAATGCATTTTTTATAGATATTTAAAATAACTTATTAGAGTTGTTTTATTTTTAATTTCAAGGTTTTAATATTCTATTTGACAATGGGAAAAGTAAAAACTATTCTGCATATATTTATATGTGTCAAATAATTTGACAATTAATAAAATTGACTTCGATAATAATGTATGAACTTCGAAGTAAAGGCGAGTACTTTAGTAAATTTTAGGATGTAATTGAAGCAGAATCAAGCTAGCATGAAAATAAAAACTATAAACCGTACATGAATTTCTCTTTCAAGTATAGTCTAAATCAGCTCATCAGTCCAAAAGTTATAACCAAAGTAGTTAGAGTGGAATAAACACGGAAAAGCTAACTACATTAGTTAGTTTAATACTTTTTGGCCAAAAGATAATCTTGAATTCCTATTGAAATGCAATTTGAAACGATGACGTGGCGAATTATATTCGACATTTAACGAAATTTCAACTACCGATACAGGTCTATATTTAAATAAAATTGCAACTTGTTAATCCAGGGATTCTTACGGCGTCAATACGACCAATATTCTTACAATATTTACCATAAAATATTTCAGATATAGTCATTCGCCACTGGACTGGTGGTAACTGACAGCTAAAACAAGTTACCAGATATGATCCATTTGCCAAAGCATATGAAGACGATATGCTAAGCTGCTGTCACTTTTCGCAGTCAGAACTGTCATAACAAACCATTTGTTTTTAATTATTTGTTATTTTAATTGTTTTTACATTATTGAAACACGAACTTATGAAAATGTCAGTTTTTTTATGGAAGTAGACTATAGTTCACTTAAAAATGCCACTTCTTTACAAATGAGAGTTTTTAAAAGGCTGAATCGTCTTCATAAATTAAGATGGTGAACCGACAGAAACAAGGGCTGATGATGACATCATACAAACCGTATCCGGTTGTGTTTATGCGCGTGCGTGTGTTTACAAGATAACAAACTTTTATTTTGAAAAAATATTTTGCATGGCTCTTTATCTAAATTATATAAAAACAAAATTTGAAGGCCATTCATAACAAGAGACAAGTGAATATAATACTTTTTAATGTACCTATTGTTTCTTATATTATACCTAATATCTCTTGATGCCACAACCTCTAAACAAAAAACATAGGCCCCCTAATAGTTTTATTAATATTTTTATCCTTTCAATAAGTTACAGAAAAATCCAGCTCTAGAGTAATCCTCAGCGAATTAGGCCTGTTATTAAGAGCCTTTATTAACACTTTTAATTGATGTTATTAATAAAAAATAATAACTATTTCCACATTAGTGACTTTTAACCAATGTTTGCGATAAAAATCTTCTGTTAGCTGTGAGTTTCCAACACTCCAATGGCGAATAAACTGTCCATTCCTTTTCACACTTGATTAATATTCATTTAGATATTAAATTAAAGTAGTCTTTAGTATGTTGGAATAGTTATCTACTATAACAATAAAATATATTAAAAATGTGTAGTTATTACAAATGTTTCCCCAGAGGTTTAGAAACAGAGCAACACGTTTAATTACAAATTAACGTTTGCTCAGAGTATCCACTGTATAAAAAAGGTCCAAACAAAAGAAATTTATACCCATATTTTAATGAAAACTTAGAATTATTTATCATTAAATTAAGTAGATATAGTGTATGTATTTTTATTAATGAAATTGATCAATATTTAATTAGACCAGTAGTGCTGGAATAGTGATTTACAAAAATTATTTGGGTTTGGATGTAGGAATTCTACTTGGTTTGAATCCCGTCCGGGTGGATTGGTGATTGTTTTAAATATTATGGTTTTAACTGGGGTTGTCATATCCATAATCCAAGCGAATGCGATTGAATTTTACCAAATGTTACCCTACATTCCACTGGGCTAGTTAATTTTAGTCGTTAACCAGTTATATCATTATAACATAGGATCACCCGCCTTTGTGGCCGCGTGGTCCAACGCGCTATTATCGTGTTGGACTAGATTGCCGAATATGGGAAGATCGGGTTGGATCCTGGTCGGGTACATTGAGGTTTTTTCAAAATGGTTTTCTACTCTCCCTCTTCGCAAATATGGGTGCATTTCCTCTAAATAAAGCCTTCCTAATACCTATTCCATTAGTGTAATTAGTACATACGCGTATAACCTGAGCCGGTATTATTATTATTAGTATTATTATTATTATTATTATTAGCACCGCGTCTTACTACCCGTTCAATGGTAGGGTGATTGTGAGATGAAATGGAGGACCTAAAGTTTAACGTGGGATCCGAACCACGGTGGAGGTCTGGCATTCTACACATTCACAAGCTGTGATTTATTATACACATCTTGTCAGAGGTGGAGGGAGGCAGCAGTTAGTAAAACGCGGTGCTAAAAAAATCGTCCAGTTCTTTGGAGAAATCTTGGACCATTTTTAAACCTAGCCCAATCAAACACAAAACTAAATACAACTCTACTAAAACACATGCTTGCTTGGTGGTGCGCCTGCAGACGCAATGTAGGGAGGCAGGACGCGCATTGTGGTCGCCAGTCGCAGTCACCTCGAAGGAACTGGCCACATAACAAACTATGGTCTCTGGTCGCAGACGCAATACGCTAGACACGCCTAGGGAATCCTACCTTTAGACACCAATGCACGAAATATAAAGAGAGGGAAGAAAATGAGCAGTTCTCTCGGTGAGGCCTCTTGTTTATCTAATAATAGCCCTTGTCCTCTTCCTCTGACGAGTTTACACTCACTATACTATTT
>CABFVX010008256.1:8501-25400 GCA_902151425.1 Timema shepardi | reverse complement strand
CCAAACATCGACTCAATTGGACAATTTATGTAACTTCTATAGGGTATTTATTAATGTTAGTTGGCAACATTGAAATCTTGTTTTTTGTTTGTCTAAAAGGCTACTCTATTATCTATGTTTTAAGCCTCTCGAAATACTTAATCATGAATTTGCATGGAGTTATTTTCAATTTACGTATCTTTATTTATATAACTTATTGTTCTGGTCTTGTTTTCCCTATATCCGCGGATGATATTCTAGGTTGTGGTGGTTTTGTTAAAAGTCAAATTGATATAAATTTCAGTGAAATAGAAGTTAAACTGTAAGTAACCAAAAAGGCACACTACACTATTTAAAACGTCATACTGTTTAATTAGTAAACATGTCTTTTTACGTTGACTGAAATAATAAAGGAAGCAAACATCTTGATGTTCAGAACACTTATGCTGGGATTACGATTATCTTAACGTTCACTTATTTTAGTAGTGTGTGTGATCAGGCTTCATGTAATGTAAATTAACTAGGCCTAGATTAAAACCTACTAGTAGAGAAGTGGGGTTAATACGAGCCGAGGGCGGGATTATTAATTTTTATTCTGTGTCACATAATTTTAATGATTTCCAGCACTTATACACACAGCATTAGCAATTTCCAAGTAGGCCTATAATAAAAAAATTGATAAACTATGGTAAATCTAAATAGTAAAAAAGTATTAGAAAAAACACCTAGGATATATAACGTTTCATCTGTCCCATTCTTGGTCATTTCTGTCTTAAAATATCAAAAATATTGATATCAGCCATATATTATTCCAAACATTAAAACACATCAAATCAATTTGAACTGAAAAAGAAGCATATAAAAAAACTTTAAGATCAAATAAGAAAAATTTCTATTCACCTAATCTGGCCGTTCTAGAACTATCTGGACACATTACACTAAACCCTAACATATTTTATACTGTCTTTACAAAGGCGTAAAAACCACCACAATTAACTTTATTTCGCAGTAAATTTAACTCCAAGCATTTTGACTCGATATAGGTCATCACAAGTATTCATAACAAATACATTATCGATTAAGTTTTAAAACATAATATTGATGATGTCATGGAACTAACACAACTAGCTTATATTCATCATTATGACACTTATCCAACCCAGCTTAACCTAACCTTTCATAAGTTACATGTTAGTAAATTAAATTTATAGTTATAGATAAAATAAACTATTTAATGTAATAATTAAATGTTAAACGCGGATGGTACATATCACACATTTACCTCATAGCCATTCTAGTGCACACTGCACAAGATCACAAGCCTAACGCAAAGCATCATGAAATGATATAACCAATCCACTGCGCACGATCACAAAGTTACATAGCTTTGTCAATATTTACATTTTGAAAGTGATTTGGGCAATGTTTTGTCAAGTTATATTTGAATATTGTGTTTAGTAAAAGTATAAAAAAAATCTAAATATTGGTGTAGGTCTAATTCAATTCTACATACTATAGTATTTCTTATAAAGTGAATAAAATATCTAAACATTGTATCATTACAATGAAAAACAGCCTAAAATGGATCAAATAAAATACCAAACCCCTCACTTAATTCAGCCGATAACATTTTGTTATATTGTGTAGCATGTTGTGGAGTGCTTCAATATGATATTTTCATGGATGTCCATCCACATAAACCTCTCAGTGTATCAAGGTGAATTTAACGTATTTATTATTATGCATAAACCATTTATAAGTATCGGTAAATCTACTTTAGTTTTTACTTTCTCATTGCCTTATAGGTAGGCCTAGAGAAAGTATTGTGATCGGAAAAAAAATCGAACTCGAGATTTTGATGAATTTCGATGTTTTATGACCCCCGAATTTGTAAAAGTGGTTTTTGTATACACGTCTGTCTGTCCGTCTATACCTCAGAGTAGAGCCTAAACTATTTTACTGATTGGGCTTAAAACGTATTCAAGGTTTTCATAGGGTTGCCCCAAGGGGCTTTTGGAATTAGGATATCTAAACCTAAAATTAAGGGTAGTTTCCTTTAGGTCGAAAAGAGAAAAAATCGATTTTATCAAAATCAGCTCTAACGATTTTGATTAAATTTAATTTCCAAGCAATGATCAATTATATTACAAACAAAACGGCTACTGGTAGGGCTACTCACAATTTTTTTTGTTAAGATGACTTAAAGGGTTCTGCACTGATGTGTAAATTCTATTTTTTTTAATCATATCTCCGTAACTATTTGAGATATGAAATTACTTATCATTGTAAATATGTAGGTCTATTTATATTTAAAAACTTTTATTTGAAACATAATTTTATAAAACCAACAATTTTCATGCTATACACGAACACTAAAGTTAAAGTAGGGCCTGTTACGATTGAAAAAAATCTAGTCTGAGATGTTGATGGATGTCAATGTGTCATGACCCCCTGAACCCTAAAAAGTGGTTTTTGCAATGCTGTCAGTATGTATGTTTAGCCCTAAAGTTAAGAGTAGTTTTATAAAGGATGAAATGAGAAAAAATTGGCTCTAACAATTTTGATTAAAATTCGTATCTAGGCGTTGATTACGATTATAAATAAAATGGATATTTTCATTTTCCCATGAAATGACTTTTAGGGTACTTTACAGAAGCGGAAATCTCCATATCCCTGCAACTATTTGAGATAAATAACTTATCATTGCAAAGTTTTAGTAGTACTATGAAAAATACAAAAACTTTTATTTGAAATATATACTTATAAAACCAATAGTTTCTGAGATATTTGCAAATATATTAATACTATTTTGGGAGCTTTATTTGTACAGAGATACTACTTAGGTTTTAACGCAATAATTCTCCAATGCCATAAAAGTAAGTAAACAAGAATGTCTTTCAAAAGTGGATGTTCTTTTTCCTTTAACCCCATAGGGGAAATGTTTATACAACAATGATTTATAGTATATTGGGTGACCTGGTGGTCTAGGGGTAAGGTATCAGATTTCTATGCTGGCGGCCGGGGTTCAATCCTCGGTCCCGGCATAGATTTATCTGATTACCAAACCCTTCCTTCACCTCTGACAAGACTTGTGAATGTGGGGAATGCCAGGCCTCCACCATGGTTCGGATTCCACGTTAAACTGTAGGTCCTCCATTTCATATTACAATCACCCTACCATTACACATTAGCGTAAGTGCGTATAACCCGAACGGGTAGTAAGACGTGGTGCTAATAATAATAATAATATAGTATATCATTTTAGACTCAAAAGTCAATATTTATATCTTTTATTGATCAACATTTATAAATGAGGTATTTAATAGCAATCCAATAACCATAGACCTAAGATGTGCAACCCTTAATAAAATGTCAACAATTTTAACCTGAAGTCGAAATTTTAATACGAAGTGTTGACCCTTGTAGAGCAAATATCAATCTTTTTTATTGGTCCAACTATACAAATGAGGACTTTAATTATTTAAAAATAAAATAACAAAATTTAAGACCTGGAATAAAAAAATGTTGTACATAAGTATATCATAATTTTTGCTCGTGTTTTTAGTGTATACTATTTTGTTTCACATAGGCCTATAGTACAAGTTTTGAGTAAATATTTCCATTTTTAAACAATGGAGCGAGAAAGTATGTGCAGAGTTCCATAACCTTTATTTTTAAAGTAACAAACCTAATTATTCCTAATTGGTAGACTAGTTATTGTTTTATTATCTTGATTAAAAGCACTTTGAATGGATGAGAAAATCAGAAGTAGATTGCACACATCTCAACCACACTTAAACAGATCACCGAACATCTCAACTGCATAATAATTATTTTACCGCATGATAATTTTTTTTGTGCACAGTATTTATAATATTAAAAAACAAAAAAAACCTTGCTTAACTCAACTATCATGTATGAAGTTAATAAATAAAAGTTTTGATTTATTATTGGATGTAGAATATTTATGCTAGAAATAATTGAAGGATCAGAACAGTCTAATAGAATAGGACTATATAAAATTGTGCTTCAAAATAGCAATTAGGTGATTTTTCTAACAATTTGTTTTGTTATAATAGGAAATTCGCCTGTGTTGTGTGAATAAGTGCTAGCAAACATTAAATTTCTCACAATTTTATGAAGAAAAAAAAGGATCCCAACCTTGGCTCACATTACTTAGGTTAGCAAATTACTTTTATGGTCACTTTTAAAAAAAACCTATTACAAAAAAGTCTTACCTTGTGCAGTGTTATTTATTAAATAAGACACTAAAAAGTCTGCTATTCAACCATTTTGTTTTGTTAATTTACCTTTGTCTCTTCATTAGGCCTATAAACACTTGGAATCTTTGCATGTAAAATGAATTAATCCATCAAAAATTTTTTATTATTATTATTATTACCGCGTCTTACTTACGCTAATGTGTAATGGTAGGGTGATTGTGAGATGAAATGGAGGAACTACAGTTTAACGTGGGATCCGAACCACGGTGGAGGCCTGGCATCCCACACATTCACAAGTCGTGATTAATACACATCTTGTCAGAGCATCCAAAATTGATTAATTTCTTTACTATAAATACATAAGACAAATTAAAACTCTATAAGATTCACAGCTTCTTGGCTACTACATCTTGCCAAATGACATGAAAAAGATATACAATTGAGAAGTAAAAGTGACCATAAACTTGACCCACACAGACAATACATTTGGCCTTTTTGAAAAAAAAAATGTTCACTAAAATTAACCTAGGTATTTAGGGATCATCCATAAGCCAGATAATTTTGTAGAGGGGGGTTAAGTTATAATGATGTCTACTAGGTGTTACATGTGTGGTAGGTTGCATATATCACACTGCTATTTAACACAGATCTATAGGCCTACTTGAAAAAAATAATACTTTTGTTGAACATGTTTTCACTGTTAGTATTTAACATATAGAAAACTTCTGATTATGAGTTGTATTAAATCTCATTCTCTCTTTAAGTGTCACAAAAAGCTTCCCTCTGAAATAACATCCACTCTTGTTGTGAAAAAGTTATGTAACACCAGTTGGGGCAGCAAAAGGGAGGAGGGTTCAGGCTAAATGTCTACTTGGTGTTACATGGGGGAGGGGGAATGCCCCAAAAATGCAAGAAAAAGGCACTTAAGTGGTTTATGGATAACCTCTTATAGCTGAGTATGCTACAGTACTTGTAATAGAAGCTTACTGAATGAACAAAATAAAGTGTTAACTTACCTTCTATCGTTCAAGAGATGTGGACAAACTATACAGTAGATGTTGTCTGCACCATAAATACCTGAAGATGAAGTTCTAAATAGCCCTGTTGATGTTGCACACAACATGATTGCCTAGCTAAACACGTGTTCACCTTCACATAATGTTGTAAGTTCTCCCCTGGGCAACTCTTATAGTGAATGTTAAGTTAACCACATTGTGATGGATTCCATTTAAAAATACAATGAGGACCATTATGTTACAGTAAGTGAATGTTAAATCATTTTAACATTAATGTAACATAAAAATTCCTGTGTTTTTAAATGGCTTCCATTACAATGCGGTTAACTTAACATTCACTTAATGTAATAATGGTCCAGGGTAAAACTTTCATGATACACGGTTATTAAGTTAAGTCTATTACAGGGTCCAGCTAGCCAATCATGTGCTAATAGCAATATCCACATAGCTATTTAGTACTATTGGCCTACTCCATTTGTTTATGCTATTCAGAAGACTTCAATGGTATGGTTCGTTTGCCCACATTTTGTGAACACTAACATGTCATAGACCCTGCTCACACTTTATTTCATAGCTCCAGTAAATTTCTTTTGCAAGGACTTCTAGGCTAATCAGCACTAATTGTTTGTGTTTCCTTTTACTGAACAATTTGTTTACAAACAATCAAAATTCATTGTCTGTGTTTTACTCAAGTTTTGTCAGGTGGATACCTAATCACACATTTGTGTATTCACATTAAGCTAATTATTAAGTTGATTGTCATCCTGAACTCAGGTTTCAAGCCTCATCTACATAGGCCTGCTATACAAACTCTGTTCTTAGTTTCCTTAAGTACCTATGCATTTCATTTTTGTTCAGTCTCTCTATGTCCTTAATCACACGATCGCGTGCCAACCAAAGGTGAAGTGTAGGCCTAATACTTTGTCATCAATTTCACCAAAATAAAACAATTTCAGAAAATTCCATACAGACAATCAACATTTTCATAAGTTTTTTGTTTAGTGTGTTTAGTTACTCTTAAGATATTTTTTTTGTATCTGATAAACAATCTCTGTATCTTTATTCAGTAAATTCCAAAAGTAGACTAGTAGTATTTACTATCTTGATGTTGGAAAAAATTATTCATACTTCTTGTAAAGTATTTATCTTTTTGTGCCCCTCAAATTTTAAACTACCAATTGTTGATTGAGGTTCATATTTCGATTGAGTTAATTGAGGGTTGTTTTTTCCAAAATAGTTTACCACTCTGCCTCCGTGCCAATGTGGGTACACTTCACCTAAATGTAATCTTGATAATCCTTAAAACCAACAGTGTAATTAGTACATTTGCGTATAACCCAAACGGGCAGTAAGACGCAGTGCTAAAAAAAGTACATCTAGGCAGTTAATTTGTAAGAGAATTTATTGAATACGAACACAAACTGTGGCCCTTAATTTATTTTAGTAAGATAGTATATATGTGGTCACCAAGAAGGTGATCTATCACTGATAATACCAATAAATCTGGCTTCCCTCACTAGTGTGAGTACTTTATCTCTGAAGCTTATCTTCACATTATTTAGATCAACCTATGTCATTCTTTGTTTTCTGGTCTTAAAAATAATATAGATTAACTTTTTAATATTCAACTTAACTTGTTGACTCTTAACCAAACTTGTAGAAATTTTGGGTCCATTTTAGTATTGTACATGGTATATTTAAAATTTTTCTCAATGTAAAATAAGCTTGTGTCTTCTGCTTAAATTTTCCTATTAACTAGAAAATTTACCTGGAAAATGTCAACATATATTAGAAAAAGTATGGGTCCAATACAGAACCTTGTGGCACTCCAAAAGAGGCTTTATGTATGGAAAGTACTTATGCACTTTCATGATTATTTAGAATGGTATATTACTTTCCGACAGTATAATAGCTTTTAAGCCATTCAAGCGCCTCCCATTTTCACTTGGGACTGAGCACCTATTTTTTAAAATTAATTCATGATTGGAAAGTCACATTTGAATAATGTAAAACATACCAAGATTACAAGTCGACTGCTTCGTCATGAAATAAAGAACCATTCCGTTTGTCTTTCATGCTCATCTTATATTCCACATAATAAGTGTTCAGTCCCAAGTGAATCACCCGGTTTTAATAGAGCCTCTGAAAGTTGAAAGCTTATTGTTGTCACCTAATGTATTCAGTATTTTATGAACTAATTCAACTGTAGCATTAAGTGTATCAGACTTTTCCTTAACTACACATTGGCAATTTTATTTTTTAATATTAAAAATGTTAATTATCTAATAAAAACTATCCAAAATAAACACATTTCTAGCGAGGTTCTTATTTTTGTAAACAAACATAACACAGATTGTATAGTATCAGCAGCTACTTTAACTGCACCAACTACCCGCTTTGGTTCTAAAGCGCTACTCTCGCAGTAGACTAGACTGCCGATGACAGGGAGATCAATGTTCAAATCTCAATCGGGTGTACTGAGGGTGTTTTTTCCAAAACGATTTTCAACTCTCCCTCCTCCACACAAATGCTGATACATTTCCTATAGATATAACCTTCCTCATCCATAAAACCATTGTCATAACAAGTACATAAGCATGTAACCTGAATAGCTAGTAAGATGTAATGGTTGGAAAAACAAAAAACTTACAATCTCTTTCCTATATACTCCGCTTATTGGTTATACTTCTTATAAATTATTTTATCGATAAAAGATTAACTGCCAACAACGAACATAGAATTAAGGACTGAGCCACCTTTTAAACTCGCCCAGGTGAAAAAAACTATTAGTTTAAAAAAAATATTGACCTAATCATTTACCTGATGAATATAATGAGGGAACAAAAAAATATCCTTTTATCGAAAATTTCATGATTCATCACACTTTTTATGTCAGCTTCTTACCCATACAGTTGAGTTGTTAAAGATTTTGACTAAGTACAACGGTGCGAGTGTAACTATACTCTACTGTGTAAAAAGCATCAAACTGACAAGAATAATTTTTTTAACACACTTTTATTGTATTTTTTTAAGCACAGAATATTGCTACCTATTCAGGCTATACACTTTTTTATTGTATTAATTGTAAGATGCTTAAAAATTCACATCCACTTGCATTTGAGTGGAAAGAGAATGAGTAACCATCAAAGGAAAACCACTCTGAGATAGAATTTGAATCCCAACTTCTTACTCACCAGTAGCAAACTAGATTAATGATTTGACAACTAGGCCCAGTTCCCAAAAAATAATTCTTTTATCACTTCGTCTTACTCAGGTTATACACTTATACGATAAGCAAGCTAATGGAGTAGTGATGAGAAAGGTAGTATTGAAAGTTAATCTACTTGACTTTTCATGGACATCGAACGGGAAATTATTTAGAGAAAACCACCCTCATTACACCAAACCAGAATTCAAATCCATATTTCCCTATCATTAATAGTCCAGTCTTATATAAGAGTGATGTGTTAGACTTTGCGAGCACTGATGCATGTTAGACAAGTTTTTTAATCTAGGTGTATTTTTTAATGTTACTTAACATATTTATTTGGTTATTCTGTATTGAACTATTTACTATCCTCATGAGTGGTCACATGTTCTTAGGTGTCACCCTTGCCTTATACTGGATTAATGGTGGATGTTTAGGTTCAAATCCTGGCTGGATTTACTAAGTGTGTTTTTCCTTACCTTACTTCTCTAAAATATTGATACATTTCCTTTGGATTAAAGAATCCTTATCGCGATTCATATTGGCCAATATTTGAAGGAAAATATTAATATTTTCAACACAAACAGTAGAAACTAGTAAAACTGTCTGATTGCATAAGCAAAATGGCCTTATACATGTTTGATTTTACTAGAAAAGAGTTGTTTGATCTTAGTTTAAATAAAAAAATAAATAAAAAAACAGCAAAACATTTTGATGAATATGTTTTTTTCCATGAACATAAGCAAGTCTCATTATAACATATATAATTGCTGCCTTAGGTCTACATATGGTTGATATTCCACTGCCATGGCAGGACTACACTCTCCCCCCAACTTAAATTTCTGAGAAGGGCCTATGTGACTAAGTAGTGAGGTACAAATCAGGTTCTCACTTTGTATTTTTCACCAATTTATTATTATTTGTTTACAAAGAAAATGCTAAAACCACTATTATATTCAGAGTTGTAAACAGCAGTTGATACATTTTTCATCTAAAATATTAATTATTGTAGCGGAATGAGCTGAGGTCTAAACTTTGGACTTGTATTAATTCACATTACATTTTATTATTGTTAGCCAATTAATTTCAAGTAAACCTCTCTCCCCCTTGCTCATATTGACAGTCCCAGGATTTGTTGTTTTGTTTTCAAACGGAATAATAAGAAAATATCTATAACTCTCTTGGAGGGTGAAACTTGCGCATAGCGTTGCTCTGGATGAACACCACTTAACTAAGTGTAACCAATTGAAGAGTTAAAAACAATTTTGAATGTTAGGCCTGGACATATATTTTTGAAATGGTTAAAAGATATGTAATTTTTAAAATGGCGTTATTTGTTTTCAAAAATAACAATATTTTATACACTTTGTTGGGTTATTTTTATATTGTTAAACATTAGCTTAAGACTCATTTTTGAATTTAAATTGACAGCTAGCAATGAATATTTAAACATTATTATTGATATTGTTAATTACTATAAATATAGAATAAGAGAAAAAAACCTCGAGTGAATTGGTATTATCGTCTTTGAAATATTCCTTCTACAAATTAGCTAGCATTTTCAATACAGACAATTATCTCCCGCCGACTAATGCCATCTTGAGAACAGAATCATTGAATAAAATATCTAATTCGAGTAAGTTAATATGCATAAATAAGTAGACATGTTTTCTAATAGTTCAATCTATAGAATGAAAAATACCCTTAACATAAGAAATATTTTTATTCGTCTTTGTGTAAAAAAGCTGTACTTTAATACATTATCTATGCAGTTATATCAAATTTTAAAAATACTACAATAATGAAATTTCAAGAAAATCAGCACTGTCACTCTGGCGCTCTGAAAGGCAGTGCAATTATAGCAATTTTTCTGCACTCTAGTAGACATGGAATGAGTTTAGAAGAGTCCACCATATTTGAATGATTTTTTTTGTTTTATGTTTCTGCTGCCCTTTGTTATTAATTTGCTAGACTAATAATACAATCAAAGTTACTTCTGTTCTTTATCAGATATAAGCATACAAATTAAGACTTAAGGTCTGCCATTTATGCCATTTACTAGTTGAAAATCACATTATTTTATCATAATCATGATCATCATGCTAATTTTAAGATTTTGAATTTTTGACTTATAATTAGCATTTCTGAAGGTAGGAAGTAAAAATTAAATATGGAGCAAAAGGACTAAGTACTTGGTCACTTAAGATGCCCTTGAACATTAACTAAATTAAATTGTACTAGGCCTACCATTCGATACATTCAGGACATGTCATTCTAACACACTGCATAAAAATATAAACAAAAAATTGAACTACATACAAAATGGGGCTATAAAATTCCCATTTTGAATTATAAAAACTCACAGGAAGAGGGAGAAATTTTATTTAGAATAATGTTCAACAAAGTTCTCTTGATGGTCTCTACAATTTTTACTTTGGTGTTAAAGTGCCCCGAAGGCCACCGCTAAACCTTCTTTTGAACCTCTGTTTCCTCTTAACATCCCTATGGTTGGCCTCAACATCCTCGAAATACATTCCTTTCACTTACAACTCGACCTTTGGGAACAGAAAATAATCGGTCAGAACCAAATCCGCCAAGTGTAGTTAATATTGGAAAACTGGGAATCGTTTGCAAATAAATTTTTAACAAAACCACACACATGTGCCGGGACATTGTCGTGGAGCAAAAATAATTAAGTGAGCCGACCAAACAAATGAGGACAAATGCCTTGGATGCACTCCTGCAAATGTTTACTCGTGAACACAAAGGTACTAAGGGCACATTTCATAAAAACTTTTTTCTTTAGTTTTAAAATATTTCTTTTTAATACCAAGAAGATATTAAACAAAAATAATAACAAAATCACTTTTATGATTTTAATACATTCAGATTCAATTTGTCGCCAAATCACTTTAATAATAAATTATAAGCTTATAGAAATATTAAGAGACAAAGGAAGGTATTCTGGGCTAATATTTTTGCGCATATTGATTGTGGGTGGGGATCAACATTTGTTTTTGATTTAAATTTTGTATCACCACATCTTACTACCTGTTCAGTCTGGTTATAAGCATATGTGATAATTACTTTAATGGGGTAGGGTTAAGAAAGGAATCATTTTAAGATAATCAACCCACATTTGTGTGGAAGGAGAGTATAAAACCATTTAAGGAAAAACACCTATTGGAGATTCACACCCCGATTTCCCTGTCTTCAACAGGTCAGTCTAACACGAGACTGACGCCTCAGAGAATTCAGCCACTAAAGTGGGTATAATTTTTTTGTCTGGGCCTTTGACACACCATTATTATTTTAATTACTATACGTCACATAGAAAGTGCGGTTTATTTATTTATAATATAGAATGCAACTGAGAAGTAAATTTAAGTCTCGCCTAGGGTACATGAAATCCTAATGCTTGCCCTGCTTCCAGATATATCTATCCATTTACTGCACCTATCTTCTTTTAAAAATGTATGGGCATCTTTCTTACCGATGTTTAACACTTCACTGAGGGTTCCACACCCTCATATTAACTATCATCATCACCTCATCTCATCAGGACATGGAAAGAGCCTCCCATGGAAAGGATGTACAATTAGTGCACAACCGTACATTAGTACTAGCTAAACTTTACACAAACTGAGCTACAAGGGATACAACCCAGACACACATGCACATACTCACTCACTCATTCACTCTCACACACCCTCTCTCTCTCATATGCACTTTCTCTCACACTTTCTCTCACTCTTTCTCTCACTCTCTCTCACAGTCTCTCTCACACTCTCTCACACTCACTCTCACACTCACTCTTTCTCACTCTCTCACACTCACTCTTTCTCTCTCTCTCTCTCTCTCTCTCACACACTCACTCTTTCTCACACCCTCTCACACCCACACTCTCACTAACACTAACACACTCACACTCACACTCTCAGTAACACTNAGAGAGGAGAGAGAGAGAGAGAGAGAGAGAGAGAGAGAGAGAGAGAGAGAGAGAGAGAGAGAGAGAGAGAGAGAGATCATAATAATGGTTATTCCTCAGTCGTGAGCTAACTACATCTGAACTCCATAGATATGATCCTGAGTGTAACTAGTTCAAGGGTGGCCACTTTGTACTTAAATCATCTTCAATAGTTTGTTGACCATCTATAAATCATTTAACCCACTCAAAAAGAGAAAAACAAGACAAACACTCATTACCAGGGTTCATATTTTGATGACACGTCATCATTTTTTAGTAGCCCATATCACAGACAATGCACACATGTTTATACATTATTTTCATGATCCCCTGGTTGTGTAAACTCAGGGAGGACACTGACTGAGAATACCAGGAAAACCGGGAGTTATGCTTGAATTTTGAGCTTTAGGAAAAACCCCAGGAAATGTTTCTGAATTTTGCCATATGTCAGGAATTTAAAAATATTAAGAGCCTTTATTCAAAGTTGTAACCAAACAAGGCTACATAAATTTTCCTAAACTCTATTTGGTATTAAATTTTCAGAAAAAATTACACTAAACATTTTTAGTCTTGTCTAGTTAATCAAAACGTGGTTAGCAAGCATATGTCCTATCACTGTGTTAAGGATGTTTGAACCCTGATTTTTAGAAGGGGTAGGGAGGGATTCTTACTTTGATGGAGCATAGCAAAGTCTCACAAAGGAGCTGGTCTTTTTTTTAAACAAGCACTGTTTAAGTAATTTAAAGTGTTTTAAAACACAATTATTGGGTTTGTAGAATGATAAATTATGTAAAAGTCCAATAATATACTGAATTAGGCGTAAGCTAGAAATATTTGTTAAAACAGGTACTTGCTAAAGTACTAAAATTTGGCAGCTCATTCATCACGCATTTTACAGAACATAATATATTCATTCATAGTCATTTGTTCAAAGTCTCACAACCTGATAAGCTATTTTTTTTAAGAATATCAGGAAAATGATTTTTTTCCCCTGGATATCGGGAACTAGCCAATGCTGGAATTTTATTCTAGAGGGTGACCTGGTGGTCTAGGGGTAAGGTGTCAGACTTCTATGCTGGCGGCCGGGGTTCGATACTCGGTCCCGGCACAGATTTATCTGATTACCAAACCCTTCCTTCACCTCTGACAAGACATCTTGTGAATGTGGGGAATGCCAGGCCTCCACCGTGGTTCGGATTCCACGTTAAACTGTAGGTCCTCCATTTCATCTCACAATCACCCTACCATTACACATTAGCGTAAGTGCGTNGGGGTTCAATCCTCGGTCCCGGCACAGATTTATCTGATTACCAAACCCTTCCTTCACCTCTGACAAGACATCTTGTGAATGTGGGGAATGCCAGGCCTCCACCATGGTTCGGATTCCACGTTAAACTATAGGTCCTTCATTTCACCTCACAATCACCATACCATTACACATTAGCGTAAGTGCGTATAACCCGAACGGGTAGTAAGACGCGGTGCTAATAATAATAATAATTTATTCCAGAGTTTGAGTGGCCAGCATGAAACATTTTTTATAGATTGTTCTTTGATATTTCTTTGTCATTTTTGAGTTTAAGGTCCTATTTGTTTAGTATGCATCTTTTGTGAATAATTTTTTTTCATTTTTGGGCATCTATGACTATATTAAATAAGTATATTTTTTTAAATATTATCAGTATATTATAAATGCATAATTACCCAAAAATACATTTTTTTAAACAATAAGTTGTCAGAATGAGAAAATAATGCCATCAATAAACTTTTAATCCTCTTTGCGTATATTGTTGGAAATACAAATTCCTGGTGAGAGACTGTAACTAAGCTGTATAGGGTTGTGTTAGCAGGTGGTTTGTATTATTTATTACTAAGGATTTTATTTTTAAATCGATGTTATATTTAGCAAAATGCAAGAGTTTCCCTTTGTAAAGCGAGTGTTTGATTTAATCCTGTAGGACTACATTCGGTATGAATTTTGGTTTCATAATCTTAGGTAATTTTTTCTTTTAATTTGAATTCTTTATTTAGAAGTTTTAGGTCATTTTATAGGTACATTTTTTTTAAAATCATTATATTTTTGTAATATTTCAAATATCTTACATCTTTTCCAAATTTAACATTATATTTAACTGTACACCTTTACTCCTTGTTTGAAACCATACCACAAAAAAAAAGTGGGTTGTCAAAACTTGACACTGCAAATGAACCACTCAATGCACCCTGACAAAAACCTTGTGTGCATGATTCTTAGGCCTCATACTAAGTGGTATCATCAGTCACTACAAGTATTTCCTTTATATTATTATGCACCGCGTCTTACTACTTGTTTGGGTTATACGCTTTATTTCAATTATAAAATCAGTCTGGGAACCTTATAGCCCCCCTGGAATACTAAAGGTGACATAATCCTTAACGGTTACACAAAATTTATCAAACATAAAATTTAATGATATAAAAATAAAAGTTTTATTTACACATTTTTTTTATTAGTCACATGCTTGACTTTTTTAAAACTAAAAACTATACATACCGATTCCAAACAACCTGTTTACACAGTTATATAGGGATACTTATTTATATATTTTTAGGCACATGTTGCCGTATCCATTATTTCCTCTATTAAAAAAAATGTATATGGCTTAGAAACTGGTTTTGATTTACCTGCATCTGAAATGCAAAAAATTTTTGTAAACAAGCTTAATTTAATATTTTATAAGTAATATATAAATATTTATCAAAGCTAGCATGCATCTTGTCAAGGAAATTGGCATAGTTTAATATAAGAGGTCATAATTAAATTTCATAATTGAAAGAAGTATATGAAATTTGCCAAATTTTAATATTGTTTTCAGAGAATGCTGACAATTTTTTTTTTAGCCATTTATAACTAAACAATGTGAGGAATGGCAGGCCTCCACCGTGGTTCGGATTCCACGTTAAACTGTAGGTCCTTCATTTTATCTCATCAATCACCCTACCATTACACATTAGCGTAAGTGCGTATAGCCCGAACGGGTAGTAAGACGCGGTGATAATAATAATAATAATATAACTAAACTATAACATAACTAAACTGAAATGAACTAACTTTTCTTTACCTAAAAAAAACAATTAATAGCCTGATATTGTAAAAAATCCTTTTAAAATGGATTGAGCTACATCAATATTTGAATAAAACTTTTAAATAGGTAAAAACATTATATTTAACACATTTAATTATATGCACCTACTATAGAAATGTAAAATTATTAACTCTAATAAAATATAACAAAACTGAAAAATATACATTATTTTTAGTTTTTCAACTTTACCTACCAATTTCTGCTTGATGTTGTGTTGACTTGTATATTTAATTGCAGGTATACCAAGCATGGCGCTTTGAAGGATCAAACAGATTGTGCTCCAAATAATGGATATTATTTCTTGCCCTTGTATGACAAAGGGGAATACATTTTAAAAGTAAGTTGAGTATTGGCTATTATTATTATTATCTTATACTATCTATATTATATTATCTTTTTTGTAGTGTGAAGTCTAAATCTCTAAAGTAAAAGTGTATTGAATAGTAAGGAATGACCCACATACTAGATTATAGTAAACCTAAGTCACACAACTAGATATATTTATTCAAACAAGTTAATAGGTCTTAGTGGAGATTCAAAAGACTAGGCCACATAACACTTAGGCCTTACTAGGAAGGTTTTTTGAAGTCATAACTTGTACCCTAAAATATGAACATGTCATACACCTGCTTCGGTGGCCGCGTGATCTAACACGCTACTCTCACAGTAGACTTGACTGCTGATGACAGGGAGATCAAAGTTCTAATCTCGGTTGGGTGTATTGAGGGTGTTTTTTACAAGAGCTTTTCATTCTTCCTCTATGCAAATGCTGTTACACTTATAAATATAACCTTCCTGATCCCTAAAACCATTGGAGTTATTAGTGCATAAACGTATAACCTGAACGGGTAGTAAGAGGTGCTAAAAAACCATGTCATAGTTGCTAGCCTTCCAATACCAACCTACATTGTTTTGAAAATTTTAATATACAATTATTGTTTATTTGTTTGAAAAAATGTCTAGCTTTGGGTACTTAGCTTTCATTATCTGAATAAACTCATTTTCAGAATATGATTTACAATCTAACTTAACATTAGAACAGAAATTTCATCAAACCATAAGGTCATTATTTCATCACTACGGACATTTGGTTGGCTATTGTTATTGGTTTTAGCATTAGGTTTGGATTGCTAGCCACAAACTATTGCTCATCTATGATGGAAGTTTAGGTACGTGACCTAGCAGAAGGCTCTTTATTTCAAATATTGGTTGGAAGTTTCTAATGTAAACCCATTCAAAAATAATTTTTATTTGCTTTGTTATTATGTTTGTACTAAAGAACCTTCTGCTGGCTTTCACTGGCTGGCCCTCCCACTGTAGATAAAACTATAGTTGTTAGGCATGTGCACAAGGGTGTTCTTGTAGTTGATTAACCCCCCCC
>CABFVX010008255.1:0-25401 GCA_902151425.1 Timema shepardi | reverse complement strand
GTTTTAGACTGCCCCGATATTGTAGATATATATATATATATATATATCTACAATATCGGGGCAGTCTAAAACAATTTTATTTGGTGTCTTAGAGGGAGCATATATTTTGATCTCAAATGCTTATACTATTTAAATGTTAATATTTGTGTGCGTGCTTTTCCTGTTATCAATTTTTTTAAATTGGTGCGTCTTTTGTCATAGGTTGACTAGCTGGCGTTTAGTAACAATGTATTGAAATTAAAAAAATTAGAGGTTTTGCTTCTTATTCAATCTTGTCTTTAAAAGTTAACTTTAAATCTTTTAATATCAATCATAAATCGAGCGTGATTACAATTTATGTTTTGAACTATTCTCAATCTGTTTAATAGTAAGCTACTTTAAACATCAACAGCAAAGATAAGATTTTTTTTCGTGTACCGCCTTTCAATAACTGTTCGAGCTATCTACGTATTTATATTAAGGATAAGGACTGTATAATTCAAGGTATATATATATAGAGAGAGAGAGAGACACACACTTGGGTAGAAGAAGAAACACTATTAAGGAAAAAACACCCTCAGTACACCCTACCGGAATTCTAACTCCAAACTCTTTCACTTGTGATCCAGACAAAATAAGATGGACGCCTGTACCCGCGTGTCCAAAAGTAGGGATAAAGCTAAGCTCAATCTTTGGGGTAAAGGTGGGGCGGATATTTAGGGGCTGTGCACTCGCACTTGCCTAGAGACATGGTTGAAAAATCAGTTATATAATTATAATACGTGGAAAATACAACAGTGCCCCCGGTCAAGATTTGATCTCGAATTTACCGTTTCCGGCAATCTGGTTTGACACGAACTAATTATCCTTATTATGATACCTCTCTGTGTTGAATACCTCAGGTTCGAATGGTTACAGGGGTAGACCAAACCTACGTAGTCTGGCTCGGACATATACCCACACATCTTCTTCCTCCCACTTGCCTCCCTTCATTACTGACCTTGTGTTTGTGGAGGGTTCACCTCACCACCCCCAATTCACCCATCCCCCCTCCCTCCAATCAGAACTCTCAATAAACAGGTGAACGACTTGTTTACATTTCGACATGGTCCAATGACCTGAGGCATGCATGGTTATATTATATCAGTCAAAACAATACCTAAATAAGATAAATAATTTATAGGGGCAGTTCGTGCAGTAATAATGAATACATTTATGAACGTAGACCTATGGCCCAATTTCTATAGGAAGTACCGTCCTTATCTGATAGAAAAGTTTGCAGATCTATTTTCACCTATTCATTCATACATCAGTTTATACAATCTCTAGCTTCCACTTTAGATATTAGTGTTATTCTTAAGTAATAATAATAACATATAAGCTAATAACATGCTATAAATTTTAGCAACAAAAGAGTTTTTTCTTATTAAAACATTCTTATAAAAATTGGTCTGTATATAAATTCGTATTGCTTTGCATGCGTAATTTTTGGCTCCGAGGGGTATATGGCTTTTTTTCTTTTGAATCTTTTCCTCACTAACTAAATCCAAGTAAAGAACGATAAAACATATAGGTCAGCATAGCAAGTAAACAACAGAACATTATATTTGTAAATACATAAATGTTAATTGAACAAAGTGTTTTATATGGTAGTCGTGTGTATGAAATGCTCTTGCTACTTAGGTTGGAAATATTTCATCCATTTTGTGACTTATGTTTATGTTAAATGTTTTCGTTTATTATGTTTGTCGCGTTTTACTATCGGTTGGTGACCTGGCGGTCTAGGGGTAAGGTGTCAGACTTCTATGCTAGCGGCCGGGGTTCAATCCTCGGTCCCGGCAAAGATTTATCTGATTACCAAACCCTTCCTTCACCTCTGACAAGACATCNGGTGACCTGGCGGTCTAGGGGTAAGGTGTCAGACTTCTATGCTAGCGGCCGGGGTTCAATCCTCGGTCCCGGCAAAGATTTATCTGATTACCAAACCCTTCCTTCACCTCTGACAAGACATCTTGTGAATGTGAGGAGTGCCAGGTCTCCACCGTGGTTCGGATTCCACGTTAAACTGTAGGTCCTCCATTTCATCTCACAATCACCCTACCATCACACATTAGCGTAAGTGCGTATAACCCGAACGGGTAGTAAGACGCGGTGCTAATAATAATAATAATAATAATAATAATAATAATATCGGTTCTGAGGCGGGGTGGATTGGGCAAGTTTTATGTGGGAAATTGTTGGACTGGTCTAAGTAGATTCAATTAGGAGTTGTAAACAGGTGCATTGGGCATTAGGTAGGCACCGTCGCTTCAACTGGAAAGAAATGTAAACTGGTGGATTGGACACTTCTTAGTATAATCTAACAGACCACAGCTCCAGAATAAGCCGCAATCCAACTAAACGTCAGATACTCCGTAAAATATGTGCGAGGTAAAATTATTTCTTAGTGAGAGAATGGGTCAGGTTATAGGGCCCCTACACGATCCGTCTGACTGTCAGTATTAATTATTACTTTATTAATGCTGGCAGTCTGACTGATCGTGTAGGGGCCCTATTAGGCTAGTAAGTACATTCAACGGTAAGTAGCAGTGCCCAACCCACTTGGGAGTGGGGAGGGGAGTATGTTGGTGGGGGCGTGTTCGGGTTTCTCCATGAAGCTGATTTAATTCCCTTTTCGATAAAGGTCACTTAATTCTATGGTCGAGTTCCTCCACTTGTTGGGGTTGGGGCGGGAGAGGGATCTAATTACTTCACTTTGGTGTTGGGGTGGTGGAAAGAAGGGGTGGAGGGTTGAGTTCCTTCACTACACCTGAAGGAATGGATTATAAGTATAGTTGGTTAATTTCTACATATACTTATGGTTCTTAACCAACTTAACTTAAACTTTCATGCGTTAACGAATTTCGTGCTTATATAATTTTGTGATTTACTGTGTGAAGATCCCCTCCTTGAGGTGTCGGGAAGGAACTCGACATCCTCGGTTGGTGGTAGTCTCGGATCACTAGCGGTGCCCAGTACCTACGTTTGGGCTACCCTCATATTTACACTAATGGGAAAGCTAGAATTTATATGTGTGGGGGAAGGGAAAACCATTTCGGAAAAACATATTCACTAAACCTAAGCCGGGATTCGAGCCCCATTTTCCTCGTCACTGACAATCCAGTAGACCGTGTGACCACTGATGTGGGTGCGTTGAATTTTGATAGGTTTATGATAAGAAAATTCATGTTAAACTTCCAAATCTCTATTCAATTATATTATATTGGTGATGGTAAGAAAACCCCGGTCATCTTCGAGATAATTGATCTTCATAGACTTGTTGGATCCCAAATGGCTCTAAATTTAGTCTTAACGGGGTACTAAAACATGCGGAACGCTAAATTGACAGGTCGACCAGATGTATGCTGATATTTCCTAAAAAATAAAACAAGGACAAAATTAAAATAATGAACAACACTTCGGGTTGCATTTCGTAAATTATATCTGAAAGATAACGGGTTGGTGTACTTGAACATACAATACAAATATATATATACTCCTAGGGGAATGTTTAATACGTTACTCTTAAGGGGTGGTCTGTGTGTTTCCAGTTAATTACCCTGGGCGACCAGTGTTTCGCACATCCGAGTAGGGCTATAGACCGTTGGTCGAATCCCCCCCGGGGTTGGCCCTGCGTGGATGCGGATGACTGTAATATTAGCAAGGCGGATAAAAAGTTAATAGAAATAAAAGTTCTGGTTGTGTATAAAAACTTCGGACATAGCCACAAACAACTAATTTTGTTTTTTATTCTTGTCTTATTTTGTAACGAAAATTCTAAATATATCAACATAAAAAATATACGTTTTCCTCAAGTAATGCATATTTACTTGGCCTGGAAATGTGTGCACGCACTTGCTTAGGATAAATAATTGCTAAACAAAATAAATAATACAGCATGTGTTTGGATTTAAGAGTATTATTTATATTTTATAATATAACCCTCACTTGTTAGAATGATCGAATACAATTATATGACTATTAATCTTATGGATTATATTTAAGTTACATTAAAATTATTCTGCTATAAATTAATGATCTAGGGTTTGTGATTGCAATTACATATTACATTATTCGCCAGCGCTGATATACAGCTACGCTCACGGATGCTGTTTTGGTAATTTGCTCAGGTCTCTCTGCACGTAGTCCCCAAACCCCCGAACGAGAACGCTTGTGATTAAGAGTTCTTTATAAGTGTGGCCCTGGGAGATAGTAACTTTATTCGGACTAAGCGCTTGTAAACACAATAGTAATATAATCAGATAACTTAATTCAGTCGTTAGCTCGTTTGTCTACTGAGCTAACGGTATAGAGTACGATTCTCATTGCTCCTTTCATATTATTGAATTAACGACATTGGAACCGGGTATAGTGTTTGTTATAGAGTTAGGTTTGTGTGCAATATGTGTGCTGATATAACGAGACGGTTTGAAAAAGGTATCGTTAAATACAACTTCCTTCATCCACACAAAAATATAACAATTTACAGATTGGTTCGGAACTTTTCATTTTGTTTGTGCCCTGCTCATTCGCTTATCTTTCCGCCCCTCGCGAAACAAAATGCGAGTGTCCTGCGACGCCCGAAGCGCTTCATTATCGTTATCGCACCCGCTAATTTGCCGTCGAGCTCAACAGCCGCGCACCCCGCCGGATGTGATGGTTCGCTTGTAAACTGTTATTCTGCACGATGGACTGCCAATTATTACCCGTCAGCCGATCATGATCGATCAGACACCCGCGCTTTCTGCCAACATCCGTTAAAACTCGTGTTAACTCTCGCTGGTTAATTATTCCTGCGAGGATATAGATGAGCTAATCCGAATTTTCATAATTAGTGGCATGTATTTCGAAACTTTATTTATATGACGACTGTGTCATCTATAAATAACCCAGGGTATGTAGTTATTTTATATACACACATAAACACACTGCTGACTCACTCACTCGCTGGCATTAATGTTTACCCACTTCCAGATGAGCTAGAAACTTGGGATTTGGCAAACTTATAGCTTCTAGCCTATAACCGACGGGAAAATTCCAAAAAGTAAAAAACAAAAGTTAAACCCCCGAAAAAAACTCAAAATAGTGGATTAACTTTAAAGTCGGTGCGGAATTTTCTTAAGAGGTTTCTTGTGGCTAAACGGTAAGACCTATCGAAAAAAGCTTTGTAATTAAATCAGTTTACATCCTCATTGGGAGTTTGGGGGCGTAGTCCCTAAAGACCAAAACAAGTCTGTTTATAAAATCCCATTGCAACATAAAGTAGATATTTTATAATTAGCACGGTATTTTCTTGGCATATTAGGCCGGAAAAGCTGTCTCTTTCAGTTCATTGTTTGTTACGAGTGAGGGGAGGTCAACAAAATTGTATTTTTTTAGATCCAAAGAAGCATAAAAAAATTAGCTTTTAGCCATATTTGGTAAAAGAGCATACAAATAACAAAAAAATAACACTCTGGTGTCCGCGTGGTATAACGCTCTACTTTCGTGCTAGACTAGACTGGCAAAGATAAGGAAGGAGATCGGGGCTCGATCCCGGTCTGGTGCACTGAGGTTTTTTTTCCTAAATGGTTCTCCACTCTCTCCCCACCCCAACCCCCCCACGCACTTCCTCTCAATTAAACCTTCCTAATCCCTAACCCATTAGTGTAATTAGTATATAGGCGTATAGCCCGAACGGGTGGTAAGACCCGGTGCTAATAACAACCTGCACGGTTGATACAATGGTATTCACTTTTGGCTTTGATCCGGGATTCCGAGGTTTGATCTCACTGTGCAATGAGAGTAATTTCATTAATGGTCTTTCATTCTCTGCATTAAATGATTATTAATACCTTTCCTTAATATTCACCTTCATCACGTTCTATCATTGTATATCGTTAGGGGTAAGGTGTCAGACTTCTATGCTGGCGGCCGGGGTTCAATCCTCGGTCCCGGCAAAGATTTATCTGATTACCAAACCCTTCCTTCACCTCTGATAAGACATCTTGTGAATGTGGGGAATGCCAGGTCTCCACCGTGGTTCGGATTCCACGTTAAACTGTAGGTCCTTCATTTCATCTCACAATCACCCTACCATTACACATTAGCGTAAGTGCGTATAACCCGAACGGGTAGTAAGACGCGGTGCTAATAATAATAATAATAATAAATGTATACTGTTGGCCACTTGAACAAGTATTTAGACGCTTATCTAAAAAAAACTGTTTTTGGTAAAGGGAGGGGCCATGGAAGGTTTCCCTGTCCAACTTAAAACAGTACTAAAATCTGTGTTATACCTTATCCGCGTATTTAAGAAACTTTTGAAAAATATTTAAAAAACACTTTGCCAACATATGTCAAAATTGACACTATGTTAAACGCGAGAGTTGCAAATAACATCCCAGGACTTGTAAATGCATCGTGATTGACTAAGAACGCAGCAGTGATTCCTTTTAATTCGGTACATGTTTGGTTACATTTCACGTTCAAGTGTCTACAAATGTTATCAGATGACTTTGACTCTAGATAGACAGTGCACAGTTCAAGGTTATATCATCATGTTTATTAAACTAGGTCTGTTATAAAAACTTTTTTCAATGTTTATACACTTAAAGTGTATGTAATAACTAAAACCCTTATTTTGAAAGAGCGGGTTGTAGATGTAAGTTTTAATACTTCTGTTAGTTAAAATGATGTCTTATATTTGGAACTAATAATAATAATAATAATACTTAGCACCGCGTCTTACTACCCGTTCGGATTATACGCTTTAAGTACTAATTACGCTAATGGATTGGTAATTAGGAAGGTTAAATTAGAGGAAGTGAACCCGCATTTGCGTGGAGGGAGGATGGAAAACCATTTAGGAAAAACCACCCCCAATTCACCCGACCGAGATTCGAACCTCGATCTCCCCGTTCTGGTGGTCGAGCTCAACACGACTCGCGCGTTATTTGGAACTAAACGATTCCTATAAACCTTGTTGAACAGATATACTTTGTTTGGAAACCTCTTGTGTATGTGATTAAAGTGAGTTTTAAAACTTTAAAAAGTGATGTTACAACCATACTTTGTAAATTAAAAGTAGATGGAAACTTTGTAAATATTGATAAATGTGAATATAATTAATATTACAATTACTTCAGAGCCAACTCACATATAAATATATGCATTGATTTTTGTAGAAAGTCCTTTCTCAACGGACTTATTTTAAAAATCAATGTAGGCCTATAGTTTGGTTCTGATATGCATAGGCGTGCGCAGGTTGTGGCTGATGGGGGTTCCAATTTGAAGATGAAGGGGACGGGATCAACCTCCTGCACCCCCTCCCCCTCTCCGAGAATCTATTTGAATTACATTTTTTTTAACGATTGTGTTAAATTAAGAAAAGGATTCATTCTTTGAAAACACCCATTATAAATTACATTGTCAACCGCCGTCTGAAGGGTACAGTTTTTAAACTCGTCATTGTCATCTAAGCTCATATCCACAGTCAGTCTTTGTTCGATGAACGGAATCATGAGGTGTCGTAGCAAGATCTCAAGCTTGCCTGCCACTCACTCACTATCTGTGAAATATCGATCGACGCTGTTTTTAAGAATAATTAAGTACGTGTTTCTTTTGTCACTTTTTTTTTTTGATAGAGCACCCCAGGCACCCACGTTGCGCACGCCTATGCTGATATGAACTCTTAAACATTTGAGTCTTTTTAGGCATATTATATCTTAAAAACGCTGCAAGAAGTGTTACAATAGGGCCTTGTTACTAATGCTACTTTATTAGAACCATAGCGTACAACCCGAATGGTTATTAAAACGTGGTGATAAAAAAAACATGCATTAAATCATTTGTTCTGCAACTATGATTTCTGACATTATCATGGCCGATGAATAAATACACATAGTAAAGTTACATTATTTTGTCAATATTGAGAACAACAAAAAATCACTTGTTCTAAATCTACCTCCCAATTGTAATTCCTCTTTTCCTTCATATTATATGATCTGGCACACATACCGCAAAAAGGAAACTTATTAAAAAACAAAGTTGTATTTAAAATATATGTACTAATCATTTTAATCAGTTTGTAATGGAATCAAATATTTGTAGAACATAGTAGCACTACTTTAAAAAAGTGCAACGTAAGAGTCTGGCTGGTAGTTAATGGGATTTTCTATCCTTAAAATAAATATTACTGTAGATATTTTTTTTTAAAGTCGCTTAATCTGTCCATTACTATCGTAAAACTTACAATTATTTTTTTTCAAATAAAGTATGTTGAAAAGTGCAAGCTAAAATGTCCAGTCCAATTGCGTATTTAAACGCCGAACTCGCTGCTTTTTCGAGCAAGGAAAGCCTGAGTAATCTGACCACAATGTCTTCCGGCAGGGGTAGGCAACGCAGAGCTTGGCTTCAATTATTAGTAAGGGGCCCACATGCCCTTTTCAGAATGACATATTGTTTTTTAGCAAAGACTAGTTTTAGACTTTGAGGGCAATTTTTTTTATCTACTTGATATTTATTGTGTACGTTCAGAAGCGATTGATCACCTCTACAGACCACTTAAAATCTAACTTAGGGTTAGATTAAATACAACCTCCAGACCCATGGCTGTGAAAGTGGAAACCCCAATTTCACCAAAATAAACTTCTTACATATGCCGAGAATCGAACTGGGACCATTAGTTCAATAGGAGCGAAGGGTGTATAGCACTTTAGAGAGCTCGGGGCTCGAATCCTGATTGGATTTATTGGGTGGTCTTCCAAAAACACTTATATACTCTTCCTCTATGCAAATGCGGGCAAACTTTCTCTAATTTCAACCTTCCTCATACCTAACTCATAGCGAAACTGATAAATATGTTTATAGCCTGAACAGGTAGTAAGGTCGGGCGTTAAAATAATCCCTGAAAACTCGCAGTGGGAAAGTCATACCCAGTGGAGCTTGCTTGATATGATTGAAAAGTATTCCTTAGTCCTAGGGAATCGGCCATGCCGATAACTCGCTTAACCCTGTCGCTTGACCTAAAGTTATATAAATAATCCTTGTATTTCATTTGTCCAAAGTTGTTGGATTCGTTCGTGCGAGTGCGGACTCTTTTGATTTAGGCCACTCTTTGTGTGGGTTCTTTATTTCCTGGCGCATGGTCAAGTGGTGCGCTGCTTGAGAGGTGGTCCGGCCCCGTTTGACCTGTTTAGTTGGAGCCCGGGTCTTCCTGGCTGAATGCGACACATGTTGCTTCGTAGCCTCTTGTCGGACATAGGCGTATCTTCCGCCGATGCCTGAATTCATGTTTTGAATCTTCCGTAAGGTAAGCACGAGAACAAATTAAATCCGATACCGATACTCATACCATGATTTACACTTTAAAGTATCGGGCCGTCGGATTTTTCGGGATGTACCTAAGAAAATAAGTAAAGGATTTGTAAAAAAAAAGTAATAAAACTTCAATTATTCAAATAAATGTACATCTTCTGCTTTCTGTCTTATTAATAAATGTACCTCTTCTGCTTCCTGTCTTATTAATAAATGCACCTCTTCTGCTTCCTGTCTTATTAATAAATGCACCTCTTCTGATTCCTGTCTTATTAATAAATGCACCTCTTCTGCTTCCTGTCTTATTAATAAATGCACCTCTTCTGCTGCCGGTATTATTAATAAATACACCTCTTCTGCTTCTTGTCTTATTAATAAATAAATGCACCTCCTCTACTGCTTGTCTTATTAATAAATAAATGCACCTCTTCTGCTGCCTGTCTTATTAATAAATGCATCTATTCTGCTGCCTGTCTTATTAATAAATGCACCTCTTCTGCTTCTTGTATTATTAATAAATACACCTCTTCTGCTTCCTGTCTTATTAATAAATGCACCTCTTCTGCTCCCTGTCTTATTAATAAATGTACATCTTCTGCTTCCTGTCTTATTAATAAATGCACCTCTTCTGATTCCTGTCTTATTAATAAATGCACCTCTTCTGCTTCCTGTCTTATTGGTATTATTAATAAATACACCTCTTCTGCTTCTTGTCTTATTAATAAATAAATGCACCTCCTCTGCTGCTTGTCTTATTAATAAATAAATGCACCTCTTCTGCTGCCTGTCTTATTAATAAATGCATCTCTTCTGCTGCCTTTCTTATTAATAAATACACCTCTTCTGCTTCCTGTCTTATTAATAAATGCACCTCTTTTGCTGCCTGTCTTATTAATAAATGCACCTCTTCTGCTTCCTGTCTTATTAATAAATGCACCTCTTCTGCTGCCGGTCTTATAATAAATGCACCTCTTCTGCTTCCTGTCTTATTAATAAATGCACCTCTTCTGCTTCCTGTCTTATTAATAAATGCACCTCTTCTGCTGCCGGTCTTATTAATAAATGCACCTCTTTTGCTGCCGGTCTTATTAATAAATGCACCTCTTTTGCTGCCTGTCTTATTAATAAATGCACCTCTTCTGCTTCTTGTGTTATTAATAAATGCACCTCTTCTGCTGCCTGTCTTATTAATAAATGCACCTCTTCTGCTGCCTGTCTTATTAATAAATGCACCTCTTCTGCTTCTTGTATTATTAATAAATACACCTCTTCTGCTTCCTGACTTATTAATAAATAACAGTTTGATACTTTGCTCAGATGGTAGGATGATTGTCACGGGACTAACGGGCCAAGGTTCGATTCTAGGCATGGCTGAAAAATAAACTTTTGTTAAAATTGCTCTCGCTCCTCTCTTTCACCTAGATGAATTGGTGGTTGGGAGACTGAGTGTTACGACTGTTCTAAATTTAGGTTGGTGTTTATGTCCTGTGCCTTTCAGTGAAAGAAGAAACGTTACCAAAAATAGTTCCGTGTGATTCTTCCTCGCAAATGTGTTGTAGCGATGACAAGAAAAGTAAATTGACTGGTTAAAGTGACAAAACATTTGTGAGCGGCTCACTTGGTTCAAAAAAGAGCAAGTTATATAGCCTACCCCAATAAAAATGTTTGTTCATAGTTGTATCAACATAAGTACCTTTATAGTTCATGAATCTCGCCATAAGGTGACCAGTCTTTTATTTTTCTAGTCACCGCGTCCTGTTCAGGTTATACGCATACATGATAATTACTCTAATGAGGTAGGGATGAGGAAGGTGGCATTTTTAGAGGTAACCTAGCCATATTTTCTTGGGAGGAGAGTGGGAAACCATTTGCGAAAAAAAACCTCAATAGACCCGACGGGTATTCGAACCTTGATCTCCCCCTCTTCATCAGGCCCGTCGTTCACGAGGGTGAATGCCTTAGATCATTTGGCCACTGAAGCGAGTGGCAAAGTCTTAATTACTCTTAATGTAGTTTAGACTACCAGTGACCGAGAAATTGAGATTAAAATGCCGGAAGAATGCACTAGAGGCGATTTTCCCATCATCTACTCATGCTAATCAATGGATGTCATAAGGAAAGGAATGATGTTAATGACGTATTATTTAAAGTGATTTCGAAAATTTCACTATAGCCTGTGTTTTGTTTTAACTGTACAAAAGTACCAATAGACCACTGTTTATCGCTATCTTAAACTATAAAGATGAGGTTAAGTTTTTAAGAAACTATACCAGTATTAAGTAAGCATATTTGTTTAGAATGAATATGGTATACTTAGGCCAAAGTTATGGGAAAAAGTGACACTTGCTGGAATCAAACCCTTTCCTTCAGAGTCGCAAGTCATAGTTAAACAGTGACGCTTGTTAAAATCAAACCATTTCTTTCATGGTAGAAAGTCAGTAGTAAACCTCTCAGCTGTTTTCCTAGCTATAAGCTATATAATGCCAATTTTTTGTGTTGGGAGTATTTCGTTAGTAGGCAAGGGCATGTAAATGACGAGGTATAATCTCATAAACAAATATCCAGTTGAATTTTGGACAAGATAAATCTCGTATTTGAAGAAAGTCAAAACGAAAAGCTTTGATTTTTGTTTTCAAGTTACCAGAAGTTGGGCTCATTGGAAAATACAATTTGAAGCCTTTAGTATACAACTTTATCAACTTATATATCACTTTACCAGAAGAGTTTGGAGAAAGGTATATATTGTCGACCGCCGAGGATGGGAAGATCGAGGTTCGAATCTTGGTCGGGTGAACTGGGGGTGGTTTTTCCTTAATGTTTTCCACTCTTCCTCCACGCAGATGCGGGTTCACTTCCTCTAATTAAACCTTCCAAATTCCCAATCAATTAGCGTAATTAGTACTTAAAGCGTATAACCCGAACGGATAGTAAGACGCGGTGCTAAATAATAATAATATTAATTTTATCAAATGCAAACTTCCAAATTAATAAAGCAATTCTATAACGAAATATATTATAATTTTTGAACTTGATCCTTCAATTAGAGGGGATATTGGTGAAGATGAAGATACTCTTCTGAAATATGAATTGGTCTATAAACATATTGCGTGTTGATATTATGCACCGATGTGAACTTGTTGGCATTTATTGTTTGGTTTCTCCCATTTATGTAGGCTATTCTGTATCTTGAAATACATAATGCTTTCCATTCGACAGTGGGCGTATTGTGTGTGCATTGTGGATACCCCACACCCCCTTCCTCTTTTCCTACCCCCTCTTTTCCATAAAGTCCATAGGCTCTGAGAGAAGCGCTCTCGCATTGTTGGTTGCGGTAACGATCGATAATTACCGACAAGTTTACCTAGAAACCCCCCTTCCCGCCCTCTTCCTTATCCTTCCCGGTTCGTTCCGCTGCTGCCGTCCTCAGCGTTTCAGTATGCTTGCGACGTAGCGGGATTTTCAAACTGGAACTGATAGAGGAATATTTCAAGAAATGAGCCAATTTATCTAATCGAGTATTACCGCAAAATAACCTTAGTCTTGTTGGGCAAACTCTATGAAGAAGTTCAGTTCTCCTGCGATATTTAAAATAAGGGTTTTTCTTTTATAAAACGGTTCACCCTGAAATGAATTTAAAAGATACCAACATAAAATAAATAACCTTACCTTTTGAGCTGAAAGTACTAAAACAATATTTGAAAATGTTCTATTATTTCATATTCAACCATGCAAATTTCAGATGTTTTGTGTGTTAAGGGGAAGCTGGGAAGCTAACTCTAACCTTATGCGTATAACCTGAACAGGTAGTAAGAGGTGGGGTTAAAAATAAATCATCTACCCTCAAATGCAGTTATTTGTTATAGCTACAACATAAGAATGTAAGTTATTTGAACATTTTTTGTATGGCTTATAAGCTTCAGGACAGCATTTATATAAATAGCTCAGTGTGAGTATTTTATACCTTCAGGGAATTCCCTTTCTGTTGATTGTCCTACCCTAATTATGAACTTATCTGACAGTTAAGCATTTACTCATCACTGGTCCTGTATTGATCCCTAGAGTTTTTGTTTGGCAATCTATTAATTAAAGCCAATTTGCAGAGTTTTTCAAAGTGGAAACTCATTAGTATGGCGGATGAATCTGGTGTTGTTTAAGGTAACTTTGCCAACTTTCAATAAGTACCAAAGTTACCGTCAATGGGCTATATGTTATCCCGTGATTATAAAATCATTCGTATCATCTTGAAAGTTTTATATTTCGGTCGAACGTGTTTCTGATAGTTGGATTGTAAGCACGCGTTTGAAATGACCCAAGCTAGGTCTTCTCCAAGCGGTTGTTTGTTCTCCTCGAAGCAGTAAACTCGAAGAGAAGATGGGCACTGCGTGTTGGCGAATGGTGTCAACCATGGCAGTCCGCCAGCTATTTCGGGAGACCTTGTGGATTGACTAACGATTCCTCATTCCTAACCAAAAATAACACCGGGCGAGAGTGGAAAACCTTACTCGCACTTATTGAAAAACTGTGGCCAAACCCAGCTTAAGACAACTGAGCTACTGATCTTCTTCACGCCTTTAAATAATTTCTAAATGTTCTAGAACAAGTTGGGGTGGCCCCACATGTACTCGTGTACTGGCGTACTGAAGAGGGTATCTTGAGGGGCTCCAAAATATTAAAATAACTATTAATACCCTACTTGCACATTTCAAGTGGACCAGGAACTCCTCAAAGGTCTCTCCGGCCCACAAATATATTCAAATTAACCTTTCAGATTTATTGAAAAGCTCGCGAAAGTGATGTTTTGGTTTTCTATGTTAGTTGTTACAATGGACTGACATTTTTCCTAACATATTGTTAAAAACAAATTTCCCATTGTGTCTTACTACCCGCCCTGGCTACACGCATTTTAATTACGCTGACCAAGTAGGGAAGGGTATTGAGAAACACGTTTGTGAAAAAACACCTCAGTAACGCCTATACCCTGTTTAATTTTGAATCCGACCTCTTTGTCTTAGGGCCAGTTTCATAGTCAAATTTAGTACGCCTCAAGTGCGGCGCTACACTAAGTACATGACGACACCTACCTAAACCAGAATGGAATGGGCCGTTCTCTCATAGGAAACTGGCCCATTCCATTCGAGTTTAGGTAGGTGTCGTCATGTACTTAGTGTAGCGCCGCACTTGAGGCGTACTAAATTTGACTATGAAACTGGCCCTAAGACAAACCATACTAATTGAGACTGACGGCTTTGTCCGTGAGACCACTGCTGCGAGTATTTTTAATCAAAGTCAAATTGACCTAGCGCACCTCTCACGGCTGATAAACTAGATACGTGACCAGGCTCGAACCAGAAGACTTACCGAAGTGTTGTTTTATATATTTATTAATTGACCACAGTGAAATTAGGATTAAATTAATAAATGTTTGTTTTAAAATAATATTTTTCAGTTTTCTAATTTTTGTATGTAAGATAAAAAACACTAATGTGACTCCTGGTTCGATCGGTGCTATATTTCAAAGTTTGGTCTTATCCGTGGGGCAAAAGAGTTCTTAATAAGCTGATGCTATTTATTTGTCTTGCGATATTTTATTTTATACTATGTATATATTACAGCTGCGTCCCTAAACAAATGTGTCTCCATTCTTTCGCCCATGTTTGTCTCCTCAGGTGCAGGCTTTTATGACTCGGCCTCTCCGTGTTGTGATGCTAAGTTTGACGTCACTGCGCTCTGTGGGTGGTCTGTGAACTAACTGATACAATCCCACTCCGACTAACGTCACTTCAATTTCTTCCCCCCTTTCAACACACGGTCCAACGTAAACGGAATTCTTACTATTCATTTCTTGTTCAAAGTCAGAGCATTGATTGTGGAACTTGGCTTTAATCTCATAGTGTAGACTATAAAATTGTCAAATTGATAGTGTATTCGTGGATTTAGAAAATTAAAGAAAATTATGTCGAAATCGTGAAAAATGGATTATTAAAATTGTATCTCTCTTTATAATATTTACTAAAAGTAACTGCTTCTGAGCATATTATTTGACGTTTGAATATATAAATTAGTAACTGTTAGATATACCACAATTTTATTACGAATGTTCACTTCTTTCATCCTGGAAGCTAGCCGTCTTACCTTGAATGGTATATTGAGACTATCTTGTAAGCTATACTACAGTGTTATAATGCAAGGTAAGTTTGCTACCTTACAGGGTAAACAAAGGGCACATAATTATCTGACGGCTAAAAAAGCTATAAGATGTAGATTTTAATAGACGTATTTACACGTCAAGTCATGTAATTAGCATCTGTAACTTTTACTAATTTAGTAAAATATCATTAATGTTGACAGAAAAAAAGTTTTTATCTCATCCGAAAGGTACTTAAAGCGTCCATTCATACGAAAATCAATGCATTCCTAACATCGTGTGATCGTTACAATTTAAATGTTTAGTTGAGCATATTGTGGTTTTTTGTTCGTTTGGTCGAAAGAAATTGAATGTTAGTTGTGAGCCGTTTGCTGAAACATAAATCATGATATTATTATTTTGGTCGAGTTCTCTGTAGTTCGCTCTTCTATGATTCCGCGATTAGTTTGTTTTATGTTATTTTAATATAAACGGCAACTGCCATTTAAAGTTCTTGGTCGGACTCTGCCTATTTATTATTTCGAGATAACAGTAGTTCTGTTTTTTTTTTCCTATTTAAATAATTGTTTCTAAGGGGAAAGTTGCAAAGTTATATTTACAACATAATAATGTATATATAAAAACTCAATAAAAATATTTTAAGAAATGGTGGAATATTTCGCTTTGACTAGATATGAATTAAAATTGCTTATAATATAATAAGCTTTTATTGATTAAAAAAGTATTCTATCTTCTATTGAAGAGTCAAATTTGGAAATATCGTTTCAAATGTAGTAACGTTGTATTTGTTTACTTAGAAAATGTACTATTATGATACATTTCTGTTGATACGAGGACCTAAATGGTTTTGGAAACATAACTGACATAGGAACAGAGAATATAATGTTATTCTTTATTTTCAAAAGAATTCAGAGTTAAATTTTCTATATTAGTGCGTTCATTTGGAAATGGTAACAGCGTGTTGATTGCCTTAAAATATGGTGTGAAAATATGGAGGGAGAGACTAACCCGGATACTATCCACTATACAGGGTTGGTAAAAAAAGAACTGGTGGCCAGTTGTACAACTGCCGTGGTCAGAGGTGGCCAAAATTATGGACTTTTAAAAAAAAAGTCTTGGTTTTTCAACTTTGCAGGCTTATAGTAAATGTTACGTTTTTATAAATAAAATATGTATGTATGAATTGAAAGAGAATTTAATCATGACTACATAATAAAAAAAAAATCAAATATATTCACTACAAATAAAGTTATGTTGTGAAAACTACAAATGTAAACTATAATTCAATAAAATTATAATAAGTTTTGCAGATTTGTAGGGTTATAAGAAAGGTTATGTTTCACGAGGTGAATCTGAATTTGCATGAGTGAAGGGGGAAACAATTTTTTCAAATATCATCTTAGTACACCCGGCCCAGGAGTCGAAGCTGACCTTCCTGTTTCCGGCGGATCAGGCAATAAGAACACCGTTGTATACAAGTATTGCTGATTTAAATGAGTATTATTTGTAATCTATTTAAGTTAATATTTTTATTATTCCAATGCTATTAATATGAAGAAGAAAAACATTTTTATTGGTACATATGCAGTTGGAAAGCAAGGAAAACATGTCAGGGCATAAAAAAAAAGTCAGGAAATTGGTTACTACATGGAAAAGTAGGTAATTTTTAAAATATTTCTTGAATGGTCAGATATGTTTTCAATAGTTTTCGAAATATGAAGTTGAGGAGTAAATAAACCCCAGTTCTACCTCCAAATTTGTGAGATTTTGCAAAGAACGCCGACATAGTATATTTGACTTCAATAATTCTTGTGTCAACAATTTAATAGAAAACATTGAAAATAGTGAGATTTTTTATTTATAGCTTTTCACTGTAAAATACTTGGAAAAATGCATACTTTTGATTTGGAGAACCTGGAAGTTAGGAAATTTCAAAACTTAAATAAAATAAAAGTTTATCTAATCCTGAACATGTAAAACGCACAATTTTTTTCTGACTGATTTAAAAGTATGGTGGTCTAGGGGTAAGGTGTCAGACTTCTGTACTGGAGGCCGGAGTTCAATCCTCGGCCCCGGCACAGATTTATCTGATTACCAAACCCTTCCTTCACCTCTGACAAGACGTGTATTAATCACAACTTCTGAGTGTGGGGAATGCCAGGCCTCCACCGTGGTTCGGATTCCACGTTAAACTGTAGGTCCTCCATTTCATCTCACAATCACCCTACCATTACACATTAGCGTAAGTGCGTATAACCCAAACGGGTAGTAAGACGTGGTGCTAATAATAATAATAATAATAATAATGATTTAAAAGTAATAAATTTTAGCCAAACTCAAAAATATAGTAATAACGATGGTAATGTTCGTTGGTGATAACTCAACATTGCCTATTAATAAGGGGCAAGTTCCTGAAGAGTGGTCCCACGCTCCTTTTCAGCGGACGGAATTTGTACGATACTAAAATCCACGAGGTTGATTGATAGCCAGCGTTAGCTAACTTCCGGGTGGCATTACGTCGATAAGTGCTTTATAAGTTTCCTCGCGTTAACCGTTAATGAGGTCATCACAATCAAACAACGCGTTTTCGACAGTCAAACTTAGCTGGGTGAACATTAAGCTATTTTCGATATTATTAACGGAACATAACATTTTCTTAATAATGTCTCATTTATCATGACGTAACAAGTGTATTCATATTCAGATAGGAATGGACTATTTTTACACTGCCAATAGTTATGAAAGTAATTTTCTTATATTTAAACTTTAAGTCATTTGATTGAACTTCAGATGTCATTTTCGATAGAAACTATCAATTAATGCAGTAAAATGTTATCAATGTTTGCCTCAAACAAGTAGTCTATTTTCAAACTAAAAGAAAGCTCTTCTTATTAAAATTGGACCCATTGTCCTTGTAGGTATAAATACCCCCCTTGTGCCATGTTGTGGTTGTAACCAGTTTGTTGCGTGCTCACTCTTGACCCGACCTTCCATCAACAATTCAAGTGGTGAACCTTGCTATAGTTGGAAAGTTCCTTCCGTAGCTTGTTAAATGACAGACTCTGACTTTCGAAGTCGTTAGCTAGATAGATAACTTCCAGGGTCGTTATGTTCTTATTTTTATCAACCTCTGGCATTCAGACTAGAAAGTGTAAACACGTTTGAAAGTAAACTAAAAGAGTCAATAGACTCAGAAAATATATATAGGTTAGACTAAACAAGCCCTTTTTCAATTCCATCGTTGACTTGATTAATCATTAAAAGTAGCATTTGTGTCTCTCGAACTAACTGCTTGGCTATCTAAAATTGAAGGTTTGACATATGCTTTTGTTTTAGATTATGGCATTACAATAACTTCTAGTTTGTATTTTTTTTCTTTACTATCAACAATATTTAAAACAGTCGATTGACATTTGAAAAATTAATAGAAATTGTCAAACCCATAACTTGAGTGTGCATTTATTTGTCTCACAATTTTAGCTTCCTCTAACACGTAATTCATATTAGACAGTTTATCACGCCCCTTCAAGCGATATTGGAAAACTAATGAACTAATTACAATCGAGTTAATAATATTCATCAGCACTAAAGGTTTTTTTAAAAGTCTCAAACAAATACTTATATTCTCATACATATGCGTCATTTCCCATATTTTCTGCCCGCAACATTTACACATTAAAAATATACCCAGATATAAAATTGTATTAAGCAAATAATTTTATTTTATATTAGCACCGCGTCTTACAAACTGTTCAGGTTGTGTGCATACGTATTAATTACACTAATGAGCTAGGAATGAGTAAGGTTAAACTTAGATGAAGTGTAACCGCAATTGCGTGGAGGCTGAGTGGAAAACCATTTTGGAAAAACTACCCATAGTACACCTGACTGGGATTCGGATCATCCTGTCATCGGAGGTCTAGTTAGCTAACACGAGTGATGCCTTAGACCATGTGACCACTAAAGTAGGTATTAGGCAAAGCTCTCAAAATAATTGCTATATTGTAAAATATTTAATTGAACAAATAAACGCTTTCATCTTTATAAAATACTTACATTATTGTTTTTGCCATAGGATTAAATATATGAACCCAGTTTAATGGAAGCATTTCATTAGTTAAAAAATTGCAAGTGTAAATAATGAAAATACTATTATTTATTACATCCTTTATTTAAAAATAAGATAAAATATAAACTACTTTAAAATCTAAAATAATATATAATATCTAACAAACCTTTAGTCTATATAAGCCCACAAATTCACACCGATAACATAAAAAAACACATTAAAATCTACTTTAATTATATTTTGTTTTATACCTGGAAAGTCTTGATCTTATTAAAAAGGGTGCGTACAAGTATTGTGCAAGGAAGGAGTCAGAACTATGCTTACGTAAGACAGAGAAAGAGACAGGCAAGAATGGGGCATGGTCACTCCAATTGGACACAAAATAATTAAATGTCGAGACTTTGATTCAATGACCTTGGGTCTTCACTCATCAGATTAAAAGTGCCATACAGAGTTTTTTTATAACATGTAATAATATGGAATAATGGCACCGCGCTTTGGGCGTCAATTGTAATACTAGGAATCAATCGCGCCGCATTGGGCGTCGATTAAAACACTGCGGATTAATTCCCTGATATAATAATGCTGTGATGATTTATAGGTTGTCTAAAGCTCCGTGATCGAGCGCCTATCATCACTGTACGGAAAAGATACCGTTTAATCAGCTGTTTATAGCTCCATGTTGAGCACTAATTAAATCGGTATATTAATAAAATTGAAGAAAGAGAACTGTTGATGGCTGTTTAGTCACACACGGTTTATTTAAATGACATCTGTTAATTACGTATACATATTTCAATTAAATGTTTTATATCACTGCACACTTGTGATATTGATGTGACATTATTTTATAATGTGTTAGACTGTGACTGACTTGTGCGTGAGCGAGATCTCGGTGTAGATGTTTGGATCCCGGAGATGCCTTAAACACACGCACAATGGTTTATATATAACATACCCCTTGCCTTTCTTTCCCCTTTTCAAGAGTGTAAAATCCAACTAATAGAAAGAGTCCTGGAGACAGGTTTTGTGAAGGCTCACTTCTTATTGGTATAGAGAAATGGCGTCTTCTGCCAAATACTATGTAGTTGTTCCTTTTAACAAGAAACAACGCAGTTGTTCTTATAACAGGAAAGATAGTATAAAATATATATTTTAGTGGTGACATCCTTTTCACATTGTTTCTGAGAAGCGCGTCTTTCTTCATGGATGAATCTTAAAAGGATACTCTACATATACCACTTTAAAGAAAAATTACCTTCATCCATGACTTCTTACATAATTTAGATTAATCCAAACTATATAATTTACGTATTCACTAATATGCCTAATACTTTTGTTTATATAATTTCAATTAAGTGTATATTATTTCTTTTTAAATAATTTTACAACTTTGTTTCAAAATTACCTGTTGTGTACAATACATTTAGATCCGTTTTACAACATTATTTTTTGTTAACTTTTTGCACCATTAATCTTTATGTTAATAATTACCAGCAATTTATAAAATGCATAAAAATAATGGTTATTTATGTGATCAAATTACAAAAAAAAAAGTCAACACACATAATGTAAGCATGACCAGCTGGGGTGGGGAAAGGGGGTGTTATTTGTACTTACAAATGGAGTATAGGGGGTCCAAAAATACTAAAAATGTGCTTAATTAATACTTGAAGGGCCTCTAAGAATTAAAAGCGTTTACAAAATCATAGAGGTTTGAATAACCCTGTTTGGATATAATTTTATTATAACTGTACACAATATAATAATATAGCAAAAACAAGTAGGCGTTAAGTAAGACAGACCATGGCAAGTATTGCGTCTTTACTGATATTGCAATTATCTAATCATAGAATTAGGACCACCCTCAGCTGTGGGCACGCGGAATAAACGTCAAGATGGTTTAGTCTGGGGACAGCCGTAATACTATAGTGGGATTTGCGGCCGCGGCAGGTTTTTGGTAGGATGGAACTTTCGCAAGCCACTCATCTTCAACGCGTTTATAGATGGGAACAGGTAAGAGACACCACACAGTTTGCACATTAGCTGGATGTTCTTGTCTTCCTTCTACTCTTGCGCCAGGCCAAGCTCTTGATTTTCCGCCATGAACTCTTAAAATGTCAAATTCTAGGCTTGAGGTTAGTTTAGGTTAGGTCAAGTTAGGCTAGGTTAGGATAGAAGAAAAAGCACCAAAATGAGGCATTTAGAATGTTAGTGCATTGCCATGATCCACTTTCAGGTCCCAGATAAAAAAAAAGTTCCAAAATAGAGTCCGTATTGAAACGTACTTGGTTTTACAAATTTAACTGTGGTGGACAGAAATCCCGCCGATCGCAAGTCCCACTTAGCCAATATGTAGTAGTATAGTATTAATATGTGGTTAAAAAACTCACTTTTCATTCTGACTTTATAAATTAAGTATGCTAACTGTATTGTAATGGGGGTAAGATACAAGGTTATCACGCACCTTGAACAAAAGAAACAAAAAAACACAGGAATTATTTTATATCTGGAAAAAACGGGGAATTTGGTAAAAATATTTAAGATATTTTGCGAGATATAATCGAAGCAAATAGTATTCGTGAATTTTGAATAGTTATCGAATCATATCTGAATTAAATATGCTAAAGTTATGATGATATAAAAGGCAAAACATTAGGATAGCTTAAGACCCTAGGCCTGTAAGTTCACGCAACAATAGTTCACCTTGTCATAGTTAAGCGGTAAAGATCACCATCTCTTGTGGTGACACTAAAGTATTTCAATATATCAAAATACATCTTCATTCCTCAAATCTAACACATTTGTTACGCACCATCCTAAGGTGTGATTATCGGCTATGCAAAGGTTTTATAAAAAGGCAGCAAGTGCTAATTATTTTCAGATTAGTTGGTAATAATTAATAAGCATTCACTTGACCTCACGAGAATTGTTATTAAAAATGAATTAACATATTTTAAGCACATATAGGGCATTTGCAACGGCCTAAAACTTTATCAATTTTTTCCTAGTTTTGTTTGATTCGATTCGAATTATCGAATAATTTAAAATTCGAATCGATATTGATACTATCGAAGCTTTGCAGACCTCAGATATATATTCTAGAATATTCTGAATACATAGGTTCAATATTTAAATAAATTTGTCAAGACGACGTTGATTCGAATACACATTATCTACCTTGTCTCTCCAACCGGAAACACTTAAGTGGTGTGATGACTGCAAAAATTTCTCCCATCAAGGTTGACTCATCTCGTACTAACCCCCATTGCATAAGGTCGAACTAGTCAATTTAATGAAACTTTATATTAATATATATCCTACTTCTTTCTCGAGAGATGGGAATTGTTTCATGAAACCAGGAGAAAATTGTGGCCACCTTGTTTAAAAATTCCCTTTCTCTCTTTTTTTTTAGACATGACTATTAGCTGTGATTAAAATCTATTTTAGTTTTGGTATTGTTAAGGAGGAGCCCCACTATGAGCAGCCAGCACGGTACGTATCTAACCCACTATGAACAGCAAGCACGACAACGGACAGCACGGTACGAAGCTAACCCACTATGAACAACCACCACGGCACGTAGTTAACCCACAATAAACAGCAAGCATGGCAACGGACAGCACGGCACGAAGCTAACCCACTATGAGCAACCACCACGGCACGTAGTTAACCCACAATAAACAGCAAGCATGGCAACGGACAGCACGGCACGTAGCTAACCCACTATGAGCAACCACCACGGCACGTAGTTAACCCACAATAAACAGCAAGCATGGCAACGGACAGCACGGCACATAGCTAACCCACTATGAGCAACCACCACGGCACGTAGCTAACCCACTATGAGCAACCACCACGGTACGTAGCTAACCCACTATGAGCAGCATGGTACGACACGTAGCTAACCCACTATGAGCAGCAAGGTACGGCAACGGACAGCACGGGACGTAGCTAACCCGCTACGAGCAGCCGGCCCGGTGGGCCAAAAGTTTGTAGAAACTCTTTACAGGTCCCAATTTCTATGGGGAGAGCATCCGAAGAGTACTTAATGGTATTGGGTGCAGTTTGTACTGAGGAGGAAGAGAGTGTAAAAAAGCGCGATAAACACATGTTCTGGGTGCATGACATATTTCAGAAGAGGAGAAAATATGGTTAACTCCACCAATTTTTTTAGATCTTTTAGAAGATGAGACGAAATTTTCTTTTATCAGAACCTCGTCTAAACTCATTAATTAAAAAACAAAGACGAACACAATTGAAAAACAACTAAAACTCCTTGTGGTCACAGGCCACAGACCAAGTCGTTTGAGGCCAACGTAATAAATTCCCCTAGAAGCATTCTGGCCGTGCCGTTGCGTTTCTATCCGCTGCGGTGCTGGCTGCTCATAGCGGGTTACGCTCCATTGAAATTTATGCAAACTTTGAGGTGTACCGATTCAGTAAAACCGATTACCGATACCGATTGTTTAAAATAATTGTTCATGCTATAATATTTATACCGGTTATCTAGTATTTATTAATAACCATTGAGAAATATGCTCAGAGAATAATAACAGTTAATGTAATTAATACAAAAAGATTTTATTTAAAAATCAACAGTTAGAGCTTTGATAATCTTGATTTTTGATTAATCTTTGCATAACCGGTGAAAGTTGGAACTATTATTATTTAGCACCGCGTTTTACTACCCGTTCAGGTTATACGCTTTAAGTACTAATTACGCTAATGGCTTAGGAATTAGGAAGGTTGAATTAAAGGAAATGAATCCGCACTTGCGTGGAGGGAGAGTGGAAAACCATTTAGGAAAAACCACCCCCAGTTCGCCCGACCGAGATTTGAACCTTGATCTCCCCGTCCTCAGCAGTCGAGCTTAACACGACTAGTGCGTTAGCCAACTACGCCACCGAGGCGGGTTAAAGTTGGAACTAGATTTTTAGTTTTATCAACGATATGAACTCATATTTCTTTATCTGGTTATGTAGTCTTTGCATAGCCAGAGCCCAAATGCAGTGTAGTTTATATGTTATTGGTTTTTGTGGGGGGAGGGTGGGGGTCGTTCCCAACAAACTTTTAACCAGAAAACTTTGCTTTAAGTTTTACTTCAAACAGACGATTAATCGACATAATAATCTTCGATTACGATTAATTGCCGATGCACTAATAATCGCCCAATAACAATTCATCGGTAAACCCCTAATGAAAAGTAATCCGACCGTTGCTGGCTGTTCATAACGGGTTTCCTCCAAACACTTGTGAAAATAACCATAATTATTATACTGACCGCCAAATGGAACTGTAATTGACAAGCGCTAGTTCTCTTGTATAGATAACTACGGGGATTATTATAATGCACAAGGTAAACATACTAATGTTAAAAGTACCGGAACTAAACGCCTGGCACAAACTTTAGTAAACATTGCAGGAATTAAAACACGAACTGCTAACACACTTTTGTTATATTGGCGCCCAGAGTAAACCTTGTGATGACTGACTACGGGACTTAAATTACGTACCAGGACCCGTAGCTGGGTGAAAGTTGGCCCATTCCCTCTTCTGAAATCTAACAATAATTAATATAAATTATTAATTCTACATTAATTAGAAGATGAATATTTTATTTCATGCAAAATACGTCGATTTCGATAATACTAGCATTATTTACGCATACAAATAAGATTTTGAGAATTTTAAATTAAATTTGAAAATATAAATTAACATTACCTCTGGAACTAATAAACTAGTGAATTATACTTTGAAGCACAATTGCACATTTTCTATTTTAAGCAATGTGGGGAATGCCAGGCCTCCACCGTGGTTCGGATTCCACGTTAAACTGTAGGTCCTTCATTTCATCTCACAATCACCCTAC
>CABFVX010008254.1:5740-25406 GCA_902151425.1 Timema shepardi | reverse complement strand
CTGTGACAGTGAAAGCTTGTCCTTAAAAATGTGTTTGTGTGTTTTTAGTGTTATATCTAAACAATTTCTACTCCAGTATCACCAAGCTAAGTGTACTGGCTATCCCTAATTTAAACCATGATTTAGCCAAGTGCTTTATACCACATAACCTTAATATTAGTTCAAAATTTTGCTATTTGACTTGATAAAAAAATGCTATTTGCGCACACTTCTATTGATTTTATTGTTATTTTGTTTTTATTACCTTTAGCAATTTTTTTTAGCGCCGCATCTTACTACTTGCTCTGGTTATGTGTCTATGTACTAATTACTCTAGTGTGTTAGGAATGAGGAAGATGAATTTAGAGGCGTACCCGCATTCGCGTGGATAGAGTGGGAAACCACCCTTAGTACAACCGACCAAGATCAAACTAAATATCCCTGTCATCGGCAGTCTAGTCTACTACGAGAGTGGTGCCTTAGACCAAGCGGGGTTTAATATTATAGCTTTAACATGTCTTACCATATTAGTTTGGAAATCTATATATTTTATGTCTAAGACTATTCTAAAGGGTAATTTTAAAATTTCTTGTTCCCGTCTCAAATCCCGATATTTTGACTAATTTTCCGTCCTGTTCCCATTCCGAAATAAGTCATTCCCCTCCATCCCTAGTTAATTCCTCACTGTGAAAGGAGTGATCTACATTTCACAAATGATAAATATTTTGGTGATGCCGGGGAAGTGAACCTGGGACCCTTAGCCTCAAAAGACAGGCACACTGCCGACTGAGCTAAGATGTCGGACATAATGATTATTACTTCGAACCAAGAACAGTTGAAGGGTGAGCAACAAAACAGTGATCGTGTTAGGTGAGGGGGCCTACTGAACAGGGGAGTTAAATGAAAACTGTGGGGGCCGGGGGGAGTTAAATCACTGTTGTAATGTTAACATTTATGAAAAGACTAGAATTTTTCCTAAGTGTATAAACTTATTGGTTGTATGAATTTGGAGAAAGGCTGACTTGACTTGGCTGTCGTGAACCTAGCATTAGTCATTAAGGGCATTTTATTTTCTTGCTTTCACTGTCAGTTGGCGACGACGTACATTTACGTAATGGCTCCATTACTTTGATTTATTTGGTTTAGAGAATTATTTTGAAAAGGATATTAGATTATTATGATTTGTTTCATGTCTGAGGATAATTAGTTATAAAACAATGCCCTGGCGATTTTTCCCGATCAGATAGAACTGAGGTCATTGTTATTTGCACTCAGTTGTTAATTTATGTACATCAACTTACTTGTTAAACATTTTACTTTGTAAAATGGAATCATTTTTTATTTATTATATTTAGTATAAAAAACCATGGTCAGAGTTTTATTTTTGTTTACCCTATTGGCTCATAAAGCATTCCTATCTAATGATTACATAAATCTGTTTAGAGCATAAATAGGATGAATGGTAAATTATATATGAGGAATTTAATAAACATTGAAGGTTTAGGGGCTTACTCGGGTGTTGCTGCCTAGAATATATCCTAATTAAAAATGTAGTTAATGGTTTATTAATCACGTGTACATGACTGTTAGCTATTGAGAGTTAACGATGAGACTAGGCTTTGACAGTCATGTGCGGGTGCAATTGGATGTTTCGAGAAGCAGAAATGTATGAGGTTACGTTTAGTAACAGGATGTGATCCTTGCCGTTAACTGAATGGTAGTTTGAAAGTATTGTATTTCTATGTTTTGGTAGATCACCTTGTTTGGAGCGCACAAACACGTAAGGTACATTCTTGTCCTCGCAGAGCAGAGGCAGATGCAACAATATTTCCAGAGGTTCGGCATCAGCTGCCATCACTATGAACTCGGAGAGACCTCGATTCAGGGTCTTGGTAGCTGAAACACAAGTTATTGTTAATTAGCTGAAGGAGTGGAATAATTAATTTTATCTTTGTCAAACATTCATAGTGAAGGTTGATTACCAACAGTTCTAAATTAGCCTGGGAAAGAGGAGGAGAAAGTTGAGTTGTATAGGAACACGGAGAGGGTATAGTTATATAGGAAGATAGAGAGGATAGAGTTGTATAGGAACACGGAGAGGGTATAGTTATATAGGAAGATAGAGAGGATATAGTTATATAGGAAGATAGAGAGGATAGAGTTGTATAGGAACATGGAAACTGTAGTGAGTAGTAAGAAAGGTTTAATCAAAGCTATACATGCTAAGACGTCCAGACTTGTCATTGAAAGCGTCTCCACTGGAGTTTAGTAAGGGCTGCAAACAGTGAAACGTCAAGGACTAGATAGGGAAACTCTGACAGGTGTATTATTTGATTCCAGTCAAGTACTTTGAAATAGCTCACTTTTAATACAAGCTGAATTCTTGTCAATTAGAAGTACAAAAGCAATTCCCACACAAACACATCTCATCACATCATTCCTACAGGGTGGACAAGAAAATGTGCATATAGCTCAAAAAATAACTCTGTATTTAATAAATCCTCACTGACTTTTACCACACTTCCCTATCCTTGAATACTTCCACTTCGTTCCCTTCAACAAGATCCGTTGCACAGTCATATTCTTTTTGGGGGTTAGTTGTCTCCCACTGTCTCCATTTCACCATAATTTTCATCAATATTTTATCTAAAGGATACTTATTCTTTAAGGACATTATGGCACTGTGAAGACATACAACTTTTTTCTTATTAGTCACATACCATGCATCCAATTAAATTTTGACAGTAATGTTTATTTCCAAAATATTTGTTTTTAAAGTAGTTCCTATTTTAAGGTAGACCTATGCATACATTTCATTAACATTGTTTTTAAAACCATAAAACATAACTTAAAAGTAAGTAGACTTCATTTATCACTGAGCCTAATAAAACAAACTAATATTATTCCATTTATAGTGACTGTGTCATTCTGTTTCCGTTAAATATAGGTCTAATATATTGCTATGTTTTTTTTAAAACATCAGTTAATTTTCTGTGAGCAAATCTATACTTGCATACAAATTTTAAACTTTCTTCTCAGAGAACAACTACTAACCTTTTAGCGGTAGCGGAATGATTAACATGTTGAGTATGGGGAAAACTGTTTGGGACCCAAGATTTGATATATTTTTATTAAATCACTTTTGACTTATCTAGTTCGTCACACTATTTTTGACTTAACATAAAAAGCAATGCTTTAATTTAAATAGGGTTTGCTATTATGTGAATAATGTTTGATAGTAATTTGCTCTTTGATAAATCATTATTTTTGTTTGATTGTTTCTCAACTATAAAACTACATTATTTTAGCTATCCGATGATTTTGTTAACTTGATTATAAACTAAATTTTAATTTTCGAATCGAGTTCCATGTCTGTTTTCTTATGGAACTGTTCAGTTGTTCTTTTATTCTTAAAACTTATTTATGATTAATGGAGAATCCTTTTACTCTCCCAGTATTTTTAATTGCAGTTGGTACAAATTCTAATGTTACCTTCCATTTAAGGAATTTTGCACAAAAAATGTATGGGTTACAAAAATAAATAACTTTCAGAAAAACTACAGCTCTCATGCAACAGAACCAATTCTGAATTACCTGGATATGAGAATTATGCCTAGTCAAGAAAACTTAGTATATTTTAGATAAAAATTATGCCAGAAATCCTCAATGAAAATAACTTCTTAGCTACTTAAATATCGAGGAATTAGAAAGTTGTAAATGCTTAGCGTGTGAGGTGAGGACATAATTTACAGAAGAAAACATTTGATCAAACCATATAAGTCTTTACGATGTTCGGGAGATAGGAAATAGTTCCTACATTAAGATCAATCATTAGAGAATACCCCTGAAAGAGATACTACTACAATTGGTTAAAATATGAACATTTAATATTCACATACATCCACAAAAATTATTATTACAGACAGACAAATACTTTATTTTATCTCTGTAGATTAGAATTTCATAATCACAAAATATCAACAAAGGGAAGTTGAAAGTGGCTTCACCAGGGCCGTATTTAGGGTATGTTCTGCCCATGTGCTCTTATTTTTCATTTTTGATAGTACCACTAAAATAAGGATATAGTCTGGGAATTTTATTTGTAAAATTTTACTCTTCCTTTGTCTTTTTTTCTTCAAACTCATTATCTGCAGCACCCCTTAACCTTGATCATCCATCCATAATTATTATTACATAAACTACATTATCTGTTGTAATAGAAAAGCCAAGTAAAACGTTGTCACCATCAACAAGTAAACCGAGAAATACAACATAATTCATGAAAGAGGTGGAAGTATGAGAGGTCGGGCACTAAACATAAACAGTGGAAGTACAAGCATTAAAAATGTGCAGCGCAGGTGCTGTGATCTGTCGTAAACATGAAACAATAGTTCTAAATTATATTCTAACAAATGAAGTAAGATTGCTGACTGTTTTATTATCACATATAAAATTAACTTTGAGCCATGGTCAACAATTTCAAGACAGGATCAATTATACAATCAATGTTATAAACTAAATCCATGTTACAACAAACACTAAAATTATCGTACACAGTGAGGCCGACTGGCAAAACAAAATAAAACACTTTTCTGAGTTAGGCGCTAGTATACAACTTATTAAACACTAACAGTTTTATGTATCATGGTAAGTGCTACACATTTGTTTAATAGTTACATTCAAGTTTGCGATAGTTTTCTCATTCCAATGTTATTTGCTGCCACCCTGTGCAGCTGCACTTGTTGCACTTACCTAAAATGTGGCCCTGGCTATCACCGTTTAATAACGCTCGTTTTTGGTCTGAGTAAAAGTGACAATCTGGGATAATAACGCTCTTTTTTGGTCTGAGTAAAAGTGACAATCTGGCAAAACAAGTGAAGAGAAGAAAATATGCCAACAAAACAATAGAAACAATATTACGAAAAGAAACCACCAGAAAGACTTGAGAGAGAAAAAATCTTGGCTTACACAAAAGAAAAATCAGAATTTGAAGATTTATATCTACACACATTACAAGATAATGTAGATATATTACATGATAGCCATATCTTGACAGTTACCCAGCGAATCCACTTTTACCAAAAGGAGGGGGTTGTTTAGTGGGTAATCATGTGTTTAATATTAGAGGCTAGCTATAATATGTTATATTGGAAATTTTTCTTAGTTTTACACTTTTAAATTTTTATTCTAATATGTGTTACATTATTTTGAATAAACTATTTACCATTAATAATTATCAGTAGGTATTAATGTTAAAAACGTGTAAAAGTGACTGTCAACATAATCACATGATTCTATAATCTTAGCAAGGAATTAGACTGAGTAGATTAGATCAACAGCATTGTTGTTATGTTTCAGTTCTTGTTCATTACTCCCGTAGAATACTTGTGTGGGTATTATCTAATGAACGTGATTGTTCCAGCTAGACCTAGACAGAGACGAAGAAGATAATCAAAGCAACACATGTGTACAAGGTTATTATTAATTCAGTGGCCCTCAATTGGTGTTAACAATATTGAACTAAATTTAATAATGATGTTTCTCTTGTTTTGATGTATTATTGATGTTTAATTTTACCTGTTTCACGATCAAATTCCCTGAATTTTCCTCAGTTGTTCATTTTCCCTGTCTGTGGCCACTTTGTGTAATCTTGTTTTTTTTATCTCCGCGCCTGACTACCTGTTCAGGTTATAAGCCTATGTACTAATTATGCTAATGATTTTAGGGATTAGGAAGCGTGAAACCATTTTGAAAAACTAACCTTAGTACGCCCAACAGAGATACTAACCTCGATCTCCCTGTCATCGTCAGTCTAGTCTACTGCGAGAGTAGTGCGGTAGACCAAGTCTAGTCTACTGCGAGAGTAGTGCGGTAGACCAAGTCTAGTCTACTGCGAGAGTAGTGCGGTAGACCAAGTCTAGTCTACTGCGAGAGTAGTGCGGTAGACCGTGTGGCCACTGAAGTAGATTCTATTTCTTTTAATTTTAGTTTACTTTCTATCCAGAATTCCTAACCAATAAAATAGATTCGAGTCGAAAGCATCGCTAAGTATCAAAGTGCCAGCTCATATAAAAAGAACTGTTAACAATGTAAGACAAATGAATGACTTTTAAATTAATTCACCTTCATTGGCGCCTTTCCGTAGCTGCTTATAATTTAACGCTTGTTGTACAAGGTTAAGTATCTTTGCAGTCAAAGTTGGATCGGCCAAAGGGTAAGCTTTCGGATTTACTTCTTCAGTCTGAAACAAGAGTTGAAAATGTTTAACACTTCCCCCAAAGGAACTGCTTGGCGTTAAGCAGGAAGTATGTACTCATGGCCACACATGTGGTCACAATGACTGGGACAAGCTTGTAAAACCTTATAAGCAATAACTACTTGGCGTTAAGCAGGAAGTATGTATTCCTGGCCACACATGTGGTCACAATGACTAGGACAAGCTTGTAAAACCTTATAAGCAATAACTACTTGGCGTTAAGCAGGAAGTATGTACTCATGGCCACACACGTGGTCACAATGACTGGGACAAGCTTGTAAGACCTTATAAGCAATAAATGCTTGGCGTTAAGCAGGAAGTATGTACTCACGGCCACACATGTGGTCACAATGACTGGGACAAGCTTGTAAAACCTTATAAGCAATAAATGCTTGGCGTTAAGCAGGACGTATGTACTCACGGCCACACATGTGGTCACAATGACTGGGACAAGCAATAACTGCTTAAGGCAGACACTTGCTTACAAAAGTGAGAGACTGTGGGTCACCCGTTCTGATATCCTGCTCAGTGTTATTTTCAAAGTGTGGTAATAAAAAATATATATCATTATTTATCATTGTTTTTATTCATTTAAACAAGACAGAGGATTTTTTTTAATAATAAATAAATGATTGAATTGATTGGGCACCAAATACGAACCCCTTTACTTTCTTTAGGTAGGTAGATATTTTTAATAACCAAATAAATGTATCCCAAAAACCGCTCAGTGATATGACGAAAGCGCCCTTTCCAAAGACATGTGGTCTTTACCTAAAGTTGGACATCCAAGCGGGTTACATAGACCCTTTTTCCACAGTACTATGACAACCCTTTATTGCAATATTATTTCACCAGGTTCACATGACTGAGGCCGGGAGGAAGACAATGTCATGGCTTTCTTTCACATTCTAAACACAATACTATACTGTTTTGTTTTAACATCACAAAATTATAATATATGTTATACTAAAGCAATATCTTCTTTTGTTTAATCACTGGGCAGCAACATATAGATGTATTCACGCACTCGCGATTTAATGGAGGCAATCAGTACCACAAAGTAATAAACTTTCCGTGTACAAATACAGGGAAAACATGGCCGGGGTAAACAACGTGGCTACTGCCCATAGACCCCTATTCCATAGCAAATACAAGACAAACACTGGTTTGTGCTGCCATCTCAAGGAAAATAATACAACTACCATATTGGTGGGAACAGAACTTTGTGTGGACCTCTTTTCCACCAAAAACTCAACATGTGTTTAAAAAACATAGGCCCTTATTCAACCACAAGCTTCAAATAAAGGATGACACATTTAATTTTTTAGAGTGATTGTAATTTGTTGTAAACGATATCCTTAAATAAGCCCTACCTATAGTACATTCACGACTTTAGTTTACTAGGATGACAGCTCAAAACGTTACTAAAAATAGTCCCTAATGTATCCCTCCTCCAACAGCTGGCATCTGTCACTTTGAATAACTGTGATACATCTGGTAATGTATGAATGTGATAGTTAACCACAGCAATTTAGGCCAATATTATATATAATTATTTGAGGTCAGGCACAAAGCTTATTTATTTTCTTTTTCTACTTTAAAAAATTACTATTACAGCACTTTCGCAAAAGGTCTAACGAACATAGCTTCAAAATGGTGACCGACGAATTTAAACCAAGTTCTTTACAGTCGTGCACTTACATAGTTGATACAAATATTTTGAAATATGATAAAATAATTGATTATATGGGCTTATAAAAAATGGCAAGTATTTTCTCATTTTCAAGTAAATATATTACCTGTAATAAAAGGTATTAATGTATACACTATATTACACATCATAGATAGCATTCCAAAACGAATAATAAGTACTTATAATTATGTATAAAATAATGTGAGAAAACTTAAGGTTACATTATTTTAAGTGTAAAATATAAAATGTAATTAAAAAACATAATACTTATAACAAAACAGTGATCTTTTACAAGTGTTGGCAACCCAAAACCTAAACATATGATTTTTGAACTGTCATTCAGGTAAAACCTACCACAAACATACTCTAGTGATCTTTTACGAGTGTTGGCAACACAAAACCTAAACATATGATTTTTGAACTGCCATTCAGGTAAAAACCTACCATAAACAGACTCTAATGATCTTTTACAAGTGTTGGCAACCCAAAACCTAAACATATGATTGTTGAACTGTCATCCAGGTAATAACCTACCATAAACAACAGACTCTAGTGATCTTTTACAAGTGTTGGCAACCCAAAACCTAAACATATGATTGTTGAACTGTCATCCATAAACAACAGACTCTAGTGATCTTTTACAAGTGTTGGCAACCCAAAACCTAAACATATGATTTTTGAACTGTCATCCAGGTAAAAACCTACCATGAACAGACTCTAGTAAGGAATACCTCTTAGGATATAAAATTAATAAAAGCATTTCTAATAATGTTCATGTTTATTTGATAATAAAAGTAATGTTAAGCAACACTTAAATGATAAGAAGCTAACCTTAAATATGCTTAGTTTCTTTTGAAACAGTTTCAAATAGGCCTAACACTTATTTAAATACTACAGGCCCTACATTTCGAAAAATCTTCCCTGTAAACTCTCTCTTGATGATCCTCCAAGGATAAGCCTTGTTTTTAGTTTAATTTTTACTGATTAAGTTTACAATGAACTATAAAAAAAAATTAAAGGATCCCCAAATTGAGTCCTTTCTTTCTCTTCCAAAAAAATTTTAGACAGCAAAAATAATAATAATACTCAGCTAAGTAATAATCATGTTACCTTTTTAAAACCACTTTCGCTGCTTTGAACTAAAGTTGCAGAGATTACATAATAAACAAAACAATACACTCTTAGAACATTGAAAGATAGAAATAATTATTCTAAACTAGACTTACCATTACAATTTGACAGATTAACACAAACCATCTATCAGATTAATTTTAAATCTCACACCAAAAACTCAGCTGAAATAAAAACAATAACTGCTCTTTCTTCCACTGCGGAAAGTTAGTTCCTCAAATGACAGCCAGATGTTCTAAGCATCCAAGAACATAAATAACATTAATATCCTAATAATTCCAAAACAAACCACTCTCCAATCACCAACCAAAACTAAATAAGAAATATTATGGTTGTCTGTTTGTTTATTTAAGAAAGAAACCTCAACCAAAGATGGAAAAGAAAAATGTATGGACACAAATTCAGGTATTATTATTATTATTATTATTGTCTTACTACCCCAGGGTGGCTACAAAACATATTTTACAAAATTCCCCGACTACGTTTTTCCCGTTTTAATGGTGGATGATGACTTTTTTTCTTTATTATTGATCACATATTAAAAAAATGTATCTACTAAACATAAATGGTTTTATCAGTTATTTAAAAAATTAAAATATTATTTTATTTAGGTATTATTAACTTTTGTTTCAGTGTTTAGTTGCGAAATTAATTATATTTTTTAGACATATTTTTTATTCCCTGACTTTTCCTTATTTTTAGTTAATTTCCCTGTTTTCCCTGCCATCCAAAAATTCCCTGACTTTCCCAGGTTTTCCCTGTCTGTAGCCACCATGTACCTGGTCAGGTAATACGCACTTACGCTAATGTGTAATGGTAGGGTGATTGTGAGATGAAATGGAGGACCTACAGTTTAACGTGGAATCCGAACCTCGAACCACGGTGGAGGCCTGGCATTCCCCACATTCACAAGATGTCATGTCAGAGGTGAAGGAAGGGTTTGGTAATCAGATAAATTTGTGCCGGGACCGTGGATTGAACCCCGGACCTGCAGCACAGAAGTCTGACACCTTACCCCTAGACCACCAGGTCACCTACAGGTAAGTAGATTACATATATAGTTATAAGGTGGCCAAATAATTAATATATGAAACTTTAGCAGCTATGTAATCTGAAAGTAATAATAAAAAATTTGTAAAGTTATCAACGGGATTCAGTATTTGAAAGCCTGAATCAATCGTCTATTAATCAATATTATGAGTCATTTTTAACCAAAATTATGTCACAAAAGCGACCAGGTCACATGAATAGCCGTATTCAAGCAGGCAACTAATTTATAGAAAACAAGAGAATTTATTGAGCTGCAATTAAAAAGAGGATTACTGGAATGGCCTAGGGTGTCACATGGCCTCGGAACACCTGTGAAACACTTGGGAACAAGATTGGAGATCGGAACCGTTTGGCATTCTATCAGCTGGCCTGAAATGGCGGCTACTAAGTCTAGCCAGATCAATCGACTACCACACCACAGAAGTCACATCAATAACCTCATGGATAACGTGAATATTCTTCTTGTTGTAAGTGCAGAATACTGAATTAGTTTTACGTTTAGATGAGGCATATTTTAGTAGTAGTAGTAGGTTGTAAAGTTAGGTTTAGGAGGTCAGTTGGTATTTGGCTATTTCACAAGTAAGACATATTACCCACTCCCATTAAGTATTGCACCTGTCTGCGTTACAAAAAATTCAAAACAAGATGTAAGTAGGCCTAATTCTTTCTTCTTACTTCTTAGAAATATATTATTTCTAATGTATTTATATTTGTTTATTTTTATAAATTTATTACCTGACAGATAAATGTAAATTCAAATAAGAAAACGCGTTTTATCAAACTTTCAAAGACTTTTATCGAGATACTGAATTTGTTAGCTACAGTGCAGTACGGGTTAAAAGTCGTCTGACCTAATGACATCCCATGTATTCTTCAAGAACTGTCTGATAAGGAGAAAGAGGAAGATGTTGATGCACCTATCGAACAAGAAAGTGATACTGATCATGAAAGATCTGGTTCTGACGATGACAGATCTCTGATCAGTTAGATATAGCCCCTAGTAACAAATCAGTTTTTGTTGGTAAAGATAGAAGAACAAAGTGTAAAAATACTCCACTTGCCTATAACTGAAGGACTCTTCAAAAAAATATTCTGAAAATTCCCCCCGGGGTAAAAAGATGTAACAAATGAGAGTACAGTAGTTAATTTATGAAATTTTGAACACAAAATATCAATGAATAAATGGTTTCTTGAACCAACTTACAAATTGAAAAGATCAAAAACATATATAAAAAACCAAGGAATTGTAAGCCTACAGCCAAAGACGACATTTTGGCATTGTTAAGAGTTACTTTCATGACTGATTTGAAAAAAGGTAGCCACACGGATGTATTGTAACTATGGGCACCTGACGGAACTGGCAGTGAAAGTCTTAGAGCTGCAAGGAGTTTGTAAGAGACTTATGTTTATTCTTCACATGGTTAGGTTTTATGATCATAGAACAAGAAATACAAGAGCTGATGACAAGCAAACTAGCAGATTTTTGATCAATTTGTAGAAAACTACATAAATAGCCAAGAAATCTGCGAGTATCCAATAAATGACGAGTGTTGGTTGCGTTCAGAGGATGGTGCTCTTGGATAAATGTTGAGTGCAATGTGGAGTCAAACCAATGGCAGGGGTCGTGGTGCTATCAAAGAGTTGGTGCCGTCTTGTTCGAATAGTCACTATGTGCATATCGAAAAGTGCTTGTCATCAAAATCACGGAAAGAGACCTAAAAACTGTGTTGAATGAAGTTGTAAATATAGTGAACTACACAAGGCCACTTAATGTCAGTGTGTTTTAATTATTTAGTGAAGAGAGGGCCAGCAAACAAACCACTGCTGCTTCATTCAGAAATAAGATGGTTGTCTGGGGGGAAAAGTTCTTGTTAGAGCTTTTGAACTTTACTCATAAAATTATACTTTTTTAATTGATCACGCATGTTATCTTTCTCCTTGTTTGGTAAATACCTGTTGGTTTCAGAAATTAGCTTACTAGCAGACATTTTTACAAGAATTAAATAACTAATACATTTATGTCATGTCAAAGTTCAGGGAAAGATTGTGAGGGTATACAGTACAACAAGGTTACTAATAGTGTATTTTGATTATATACTTGAGGTGACCTGGTGGTCTAGGGGTAAGGTGTCAGACTTCTGTGCTAGGGGCCAGGGTTCAATCCCCAGTCCTGGCACAGATTTATCTGATTACCAAACCCTTCAGCTCTGACAAGACTTGTATTAATCACAACTTGTGAATGTGGGGAATGCCAGGCCTCCACCGTGGTTCGGATTCCACGTTAAGCTGTAGGTCCTCCATTTCATCTCACAATCACCCTACCACTACACATTAGCGTAAGTGCATATAACCCAAACGGGTAGTAAGACGCGATGATAATAATAATATATACTTGAATATTGGAAGAGAAGTGTAGAAAAAAGAGTGTTTGAATGACATCCAAATTTTAATAACTTTGATAGGTACAGAATCAAGCCCGGAAGAAAATATTTATGGTAGTGTCATACAACATTTAGTTGATTTGCAACAAGCGTTTCAGAATGTAACACCGCCCTTACTCTTCCTCGAAGAATAAGGCTGGCGCACAATAAACAATAAAATAAAATAATAAATGTAGTAATTTTGCAGAGGGCTGTGAGGAATACACACAAAAGTAAACAAGGCCAGTTTACTTATTTTCTCCTTGAACTCATACTCCAATCATATTGATGTCTTTAACAACAAAAAGGATGACATAAGTGGGAAAAACCTGGATTAAGAAGAAATATGTCAATGATAACAATTTGAAGTTTTATTGATATTGAAAATAAACTTGAACAGAGTATATAAAAAAGAAGGTGATTTAGTTGTACAATGGACTCTATAGGCCCGCAAGGCCAATGAGTTAATTGACAAAAAAAAATTACAATACAAAGTCTGGCTATGCAAAACAAAATTACTCCTTACGAGTGATAACAGAAGACTTTTGCCGTATGGGCCATTAAGTAAAAAGGGGTCCATAATACAATTACTTATTACTTTATGTTGACAACATGAAACCTCCCATTGCCTGATGGGCATTTTGGATATACAAAATAAACATTTGTCTGTTAAATACGACTCCAGGTAAAGTTAAAATATTCCAAGACTAGAATCGACCACAACCTCCACAATGACGTTAGAAAAATTTAAGTCCAAAATATCAGACATATTCACAAGTTAAATATGACGAAAAGGTTCAAAGTTCAATATTCTTACTAAGTCATAATGACCTGACATATTTACAATTTAAATAAGACTAAAAGATTTTAAGTTCAGTATTCTTGGAATATTTACTAAGTCTTAAAAGATTTGACATATTTACATTTTAAATATGGCGCAAAGATTCTACGTTCGATATTCTCAGAATATTTCCTAAGTCCTAAATGATCTGACATATTTACAATTTAAATATGGCGCAAAGATTCTAATTTTGAAATTCTCAGAATATTTTCTAAGTTCTAAAAGACCTGACATATTTATAAGTCGAATACGGCGCCACTAGAATTTTCAAATTACAACTGCTGAAAAGGGGTTTTAGTACCTTGAGACTATTTCCTAGACACCCAAGGTGTGTCCTAGGGGACGGCCCTGCCAAGAAGTAGCCTCCATGATGCACAACCTGAGTATTTATACGATTATACCAGCTCAAAGAGGGGGATGAGGGGTGAATACAAACATAGGTCAACAAGACACAGCGACGGGAGGGAGGGGTTAAAATGTACATGCGTGGAGCTGGCCGAACATTCTCGATGAATAACACTCTTTTTGCGCAGGCGCGCCACACACCATTCCACACCCCGCCTTGAGGGATAGACCATTTTACTAACTCAATGTTTTTCCTCGTTCAGACGATCGATATTTTGGTGGAGGCAAGTCGTCTTTATTCTTGTGTGTGGGAAACAGTAAGTTGGCACAGCACAGTGGGGGATTTTTGGTGAGTTTTCTTGAGCTTAAAGTTTTGTTCTTTATTTTTGGAGCATATATTCCCAATAAATGCTACAAGAAGTACTTCTCATATTCTACCAACGGCGCTGCTTGGCTCCAAAATCCAAGCCATTAGATGAGCAGAGCAATTGGATGGAATACCTATACAAAATTATGAGTATTTTATAGATATTACATTTGATACCAACTTGAAACAGAAGTTCAGTGAATGTTCTCTGGTTGAATTCTGATACCGTCTTTATCAAGAATATAAAGTTTAAAGGGTCTACTTAGGCCTACAGTTGTATACTAGATGTTGCATCCAACACGAGAATTCAGCTGTCTACAATCACTCTGACCCAACTTTAAAACACTTTGGGAGTTAAAGAAACCAAACCATTCTTTGCGCTAGTAGCCTATTAAGTAAGATAGAATATATATTATAATACACATTCTTAAGTTTGGGTTCAACCAAACACCCCATATTTAAGTGCGCAAGGATGTGAGGATTTGTTAATACTTACAAAGCCAAAAGGGGTCCAAAAGGTTTGGGAACCACTGAAACAAACAATATCAGCCTATGGATCCATAGTAGATCGCAAATAATGTTCCTTCACTGAAGTACCGGTAGATCACTAGATCCAATAGTGTGGCCACTCTCGCAATAGCTTCATGAGTCAACATTATAATGGAAAGAACATAGTCAATACAAACGATAGACTATCTCTATTTAAATTTCTCTTGGGAGTTTAGAATTTTGTTTTAAGTGTATAATTACTTAGACTAAAATTATTAAACTTTATAAAAGTAATAGGCCCCTATTATTGAATTTGTCGTCTTCTTAAGTATGTAATTATATTAATAAGATACTAGACATATTTTGTAAAAATAATATACAGTAGGCCTAATGATTTGTATATATATGCCTATTTGTAATATCTAGGTCTAGGCCTTATGTACTAATCCCGACTATTCTTCTTAGTACTTAGGATACCTACATGATGAAAAAAAACAACATTTATTTTATTAATAGGTGACAAAGAAAAATGGAGTAGAGAATGTTTAAAGGCTTTCTTTTGAGAAAGTATAGCTAAGGAAAAAGTTAAATAATTAATTGATTAAAATGTATATCAGAAAACATACATGACAACTTTGAATGGTGATAGCCTATCAAATATTTTATTTTTTATTGAATTTTCGTAATGAGATTATTTTTACTCACTATGTGTGTAGTCTTACATATGTATATATGGGTTTTTAAGTTGGTAATTTTGTAGCTGTTGTTTCAATAAGTTTTTTTGTCGAGTTTGTTGCATATTAGCCGACTTAGTAAGAGGGTTAGGCCTAAATAAAGTTAAGTGTGAATAGTTTAATTAATGTTAATTCTCTAAAATATCTACAATTTGTGTTGGGTAAAGGGAATAGAGATACAAATATCTCATTTTCAAGAGTTTGCTACGGGTAAAAGAAAGTTGTTCGAGGAGGTTGTAGACTTGCATTTCGCAATACAATGTGAAATAGGTGAGTTGAGCAAATATTTTTTTAAATTATGAATTAAATATACTTAGTGTAAAGACGGCTAAGGTTTTAAGGTGTCTTAATATTAACTATAACATGTTTAGTTGTTTTTTTAACCTTCTTTAAAAGATTAACATTCTTGACCAGTAAAAAGTGTTTAGCGCAGGAATAATCTTGTGCGGTATTGCTGAAAAACGAAATCCCGTGTGGCCTTTGCCTTCCTCCGATAAATGAATAAAAAAGTCAAACAAAAATTCTAGGTTAAACACGTGGTCATTATAAAAAAAAAGCGCGGAAGTGTAAATGTAAGCCCAGCCTATGTAAGCGTGCCTACATCTTATTTAAAATTTAACATCAAAATAACAATTTACTATCATTTCTTAAAATAAAATAAAAACATCCAAAATATTTTTTTTAATTTTGTAAAAATACCAAAAAGTTAACATTGCATGAAATTCGTAATAGTTTTCCATTCATCAATAATGATAAAATCTATATAGAAATTGTTAAAATTATATTTACCATGATAAAATCTTCCTGGACAGCAAAAATTCACAGAAGCCTCTCAGCGAAATAAATCGCTTCACTGAGGACACAACAAATTACAACTTTAGTCTTAATAAACAAATAATTTAAGCACGCTGCCGGTACTATCATAGATTACAGTTAGTTAAACCATAGATAAGGAAGGTTATACTAATTTGAAAAAACTAGTGTTAAAACGATGGTAGATCGCTTTCTGTATTTGTGCTGCTAAATTACCTCCATACCCTAAAAAAAAAGTAATGTTAATAACGACTTCAGTGGCTTAGTAGACATTTTTAAGTGTGGCTTAGCTTAGAATTTTTTACATTACAAATATTAAGCTGTTGGCTTATTGCATTGACAATGAACATTTTAATTCAATATAATATTCCAGAAGATATTATCAAGTAACTATTTTAGTATATAGAGAAATTAAAGTTTTATAACAAAGTTCCCACTTAATTAGTTGTGATTTTTTGTTTGTTTGTTAAATTCAGCTTATCTAATTGTTATATATCTACCATCTTAAGTTTAAATTAAATACGTAAGAATTACAATACATCTTCTTGAGAAAAGAACTTAATGGAGATCTTATAATGATATAGGATTATAACTGTAAACATAAATATATGGTGAGCATCAATATTATTATTCATATGATTAAAAATAAGTTTATCATAACAATATTTTTTTTAACATTCAAACAATTTTAATACTTTTCTTTTACCATTTCATTAAAAATAACAGCAGTTTGTAATAATAGTTTTTAACATCAAAACAGTTTTTATTTTCTTCTCTTAACATTTATATCCAAACGAACATATTAATAGGGATATTCATATAATATAATTAATTTTCATTAAACCGCCTACATAATACATTATAAACTTAAACTTTAATGGTCCAACAAGTTATGTTGGTATGATACTGTTCCACGTTTGAAAAGATTCAATGAGATGGATTTAAGTTTTTTTTTAAATATCATGTTAATATTTTTAAGTACCCAAGTAAAGAGTTGTATGATTGGTATCCATCAAAAGTATAAGTTTTCTTACCAAACCGCGTCCATATTTTATGTAAGAATAGGCCATTCGCATCTCTCGTTTGATGGTTGTGTTGTAGTGCTCTTTTAACTTGTTCTTAAATTCAGTGTAGATGTGTAATAGTAGATTGCAGGGCCACCCTTAGGCGTGTGCAAACGGTGCAGCCGCACAGGGGCCTTGAATTTGTGTGTGTGGGGGGGGGGGGGTTACACTCTTTCTTAGGGAAAAGAGGGGAAACAACTAGTTAGGCTGATACATTGTTTGCTTTCCTGATTTATATTAGCGTGTATGTTAGCCTCCCTGTTTAGGCAAACCCCCAAAGAGTTATGTTCACATTTTGTTTGTTTTGCTTCACCTAGCACATTTATTGCTCTGTAGAGATGAGGTTTGGCTGAAAATAATATAGGCAATGGGGTAGCAACGATTATGGTGTTTCATTTTTTCAAAGATGTGATTATCATATGACTTTGCTTACGCCCCGAGTATCAATGATGTAAAAGATATAAATGCCAAATTTCAAGAAGCTTGGATATTATTTAGGGGTTGCACGCATTTATCACTTTTATCTCAAACCAGTGAAATTTCTAATATTGACGTGCTTTGCACTAATGGGCTTTTCATATATTTCTTTCATCTTTTGCTGGTAATTGAACATTAAAATGGGAACCAAAAGAGAAATTTGGCTGCTAGAAAAGGTGCCTAGTGGTGAGTTTTTAGGAGCTTGGCTCCCTTCAAAGGAACAAGTACTTTTAGTTTTTATTTACCATCACAAGGTAATGGAAGAAACACTTTTGGATGCTGCAAAATCTACCAGTACTAAACTACAGGAAGTGTGGAGGAAAGCAAATATCCCTATTAAGACGGAGGAGTATATTCGTGCTGGTATACAGAAGCTGAACAAAGAATACCAAAATCTGGGTAAAAAGAGAAATCGAGAAACACGGATAAAGCAAATGTGAAACGGCAGATTTGGAAAGGTGATCTCGTCGAGTTATTTGACATTTCATGGCAAAATGTGATGTACATGACTAGCGTATCATAAAAATATAAAGAATTTCTTAGATCACAAAGAGAAGATCGTATGAGTCCGTCAATGAGTGGAGTAGACAAGGTTTTCGCCTCAAAAATAAAAACTAAGTGTACAAAAGAATAAATGAAATATTCATATAAGAATAAACATTACAAAGCTATCGCTGAAATCAATAATAGAATTATACTGGAAGACTCATCTCCATCATTATCAACCCCTAGTGACCAAGAGACCTAGTTGTCACATCCAGCAACAAAAACATTACGTTCAAGTCCTATATTAAAACCTCTTGATAAGATACTCACGTCTTCTTAGGATCGAGAACAGCTCTCTATTTGACACGCAAGTACTTCATTTATAGCAACTGCAAAGAGCCTTGACTACGATGTTTCAAAAATTTCCGTATCTCCAGCAACCGTTTACCGAGCTCAGGCAATCAATAGAAGTAAAATGGCAAAGAAAATCGAAGAGTCACTCTTTGACAATCTACCTCATTTGGTCTTGCATAGGGATGGTAAATTGTTGGCCTCAGTTGCCCATGGGAATGTCAAAACTTTGGAAGTCACCCCTGACACCAACATTGTGGACCTGTCAGATAAGTTTTCGTCCTTATCAAAAATAAGACGTATAACAGCTTATTGCTTTCATTTTGTTTGTGCTTCTCGTCATAGACTTATCACACCCACCGGACCCTTGCAAGTTGATTAACTACACAAGGCTCTGTTACTTTGGGTCAAACAAACCCAACAGATCGACTTTTCTAATGATATTGCTCGTATGGTCAAGGATTAACCTTGTTCATTTTCAGTACAAAGGCCCTTTCTCGATTCTGCTGGTGTTTTAAGAGTCGGCGGCCGACTTCAACGTTTCAATATGTCCTTTGAAGAAAAACATCCTATCCTACTCCCGAAGCGGAGTCATCTCGTGGAACTTCTAATTGACCAACTACACGTTGATCATCTACATCCAAGCCCACACAACTTGCAATCCTTACTTCAGCGTGAGTTCTGGATCAATGATGGACGCAACATAATCAGATTGCGGCTACGCAAATGTCTAAATTGTTTCAAGTTTCATCCAACCTTATTGACACCCGCCTTGGGAAGTCTCCCGGCTGCTCGTGTTTGCCAATCCAAACACTTTTTGAAGACAGGTGTTGACTATGGAGGTCCATTCCCAATCACAATGGCTCGAGTGCGCAAACCTAGAATCTGTTTGGCCTATATTTGGCCATTTGTCTACTTCTCTACGATGGCTATTCACATAGAACTGGCCTCAGACTTATTAATTGAAGCCTTTCTTGCTGCATTTCGTCGTTTTGTCGCACGTCGAGGACATTGTTCAGATATGTTCGTGACCGCCGAACTAATTTTGTTGGTGCTAATAGACAGCTTTCCACTATTCAAAGGTTCCTCACAGATTCTGGCAACAATGAAGTTTTTAGTAGGCAGCTCGTTGATCATAACATCACCTGGCACTTTAACGCCCCCCCCCCC
>CABFVX010008253.1:14066-25410 GCA_902151425.1 Timema shepardi | reverse complement strand
CAGTTCACCCGACCGAGTTTCGAACCTCGATCTCCCCGTCCTCAGCAGTCGAGCTCAACACGACTAGCGCGTTTGCCAACTACGCCACCGAGGCGGGTGAGAGAAAGTTGTTCTACGGATTTTTAGCCCTTAGTAAAAAATCCTTTGGCCGGGTTTGAACCGATGAGCTTGAGGTTTCGAGGCAAACACTTTACCCCAAGATCACCAAGCTCGTCTGTAATGGACGTGTAAGAATCGCCGGTCAACAATGAGTTAACATTCCACACGTCCATCACAGACTCTGCCTTAAACTATGATTGAAGAGTGACTTTGAGAACGGGGTGGATCAATGATAGAGCGTTTACGTGCTAAGCCAAAGATACCGGGTTCAATTCCCATGTCTAGGTGTCATTTTTTAAATGTACTACCCGCCTCGGTGGCGTAGTTGGCTAACGCGCTTGTCATGTTGAGCTCGACTGCTGAGGACGGGGACATCGAGGTTCGAATCTCGGTTGGGTGAACTGGGGGTGGTTTTTCCTAAATGGTTTTCTATTCTCCCTCCACGCAAATGCGGGTTCACTTCTTCTTGATTAAACCTTCCCAATTCCTAATCCATTAGTGTAATTAGTACTTAAAGCGTATAACCCGAACGGGTAGTAAGACGCGGTGCTAAGTATTATTATTATTAAATGTACTAATATAAAATGTGCTAAGTCATGCTCGGTTCTGAAACAACGTCGCTTGTTTTAACAATTGTCTGTGTGCGTAAGCCCACTCTTGTCAATCACGTGCATCTCATTGGTATAATCTGTTCGAATCGTAATCTCAAATAGTCAATCTCAATGGTCTTGGTATAAAGTGCTCACCTCAGGACCCGATGATCATGGGTCCAAACCCAGTCGAGGTCGACGGATTTCTCTTGAGCGATAAAAATCAGTAGCACAACTTCCTATGAAGTGGAAGTAAAACCGTTTGTCTCATGTCAATTGTAGCATGTAAGAGAACCCTGGAGAGTATGTGTAAATACCTTCCACGGCAAAAATTGGTACACCCTTTCGCCCTCTTTCATAGAAATTCCGGTGACCTGGCGGTCTAAGGGGTAAGGCGTCAGACTTCTGTGCTGGGGGGTCCGGGGTTCAATCCTCGGTCCCGGCACAGATTTATCTGATTACCAAACCCTTCCTTCACCTCTTCACCTCTGACAAGACATCTTGTGAATGTGGGGAATGCCAGGCCTCCACCGTGGTTCGGATTCCACGTTAAAGTGTAGGTCCTCCATATCATCTCACAATCACCCTACCATTACACATTAGCGTAAGTGCGTACAACCTCGAACGGGTAGTAAGACGCGGTGCTAATAGTAATATAGAAATTCTCGTGTTCTGATATAATCCGCCGGTTCATGAAGTGCACATCAAATACCTCAAATAAATAAATAAAGTATTTTCAAGCTCTCCGCTGTTCGTAGTTAGCGATTTCTGTCCGAGATGTAAATGTATGCAGTAAATATGAATGTATCGGTCGAGACTAGATATGTGTGTATTTGTACCTTGAACTAACATTGTACTGAATATTAAATTAACCAACACACGGAGGCAACCAAGAAAGCCACGTCAGGAACCGTTGGCCAGGCCAGAGCATTGTTCTGCTTTAAATCAGGAAAGGGCATTAGGTCAAAACGTGTCTAGGGCAGTAATCTCACACTTTTTATGGAAAAAAATATATATATAAAAAAATTGTAAAATAAATCAATCATTTTCCTAATATGAACATATAGTTTAATTTCATTCACAAGGTGATATCAACAGTTGTTGAATATCTGTCAAGAACGTCCTTGGAAGTTGATGACAACTTTTTCTCTTCGTTTCTAATGCTGCTGTGCTCACTTACAGATATTCAACAATTGTTGATATCATTACGTGAAGAAAATTAAACTGTATAGTTGTTTATACTGTAGAAATAGTTTACTTAGTTGGCCGGAAAAAAAATTGTTTGGTTTTAAAACTGTAAAAACGCTGCCCTTTTATCGCGTCCCTTATAACCCCACCTTAATAAATTAATAATAATATTTAGCACCGCGTCTTACTACCCGTTCGGGTTATACGCTTTAAGTACTAATTACTCTAATCGATTAGGAATTGGGAAGGTTTAATTAAAGGAAGTGAACCCGCATTTGCGTGGAGGGAGAGTGGAAAACCATTTAGGAAAAACCATCCCCAGTTCACCCGACCGAGATTCTAGCCTCGAACTCCCCGTCCTCGGTGGTTGAGCTCAACACGACAAGCGCGTTAGCCAACTACGCCACCGAGGCGGGTCACCTTAATAAACAACAGTTTGGAGGGGAAAATATTATTATTATTAATATTACCACCGCGTCTTACTACCTGTTTAGTTTTTACACGTGATAATAACTCCAATGCGGTAGGGATGAGAAAGGAAGCATTTTAGGGGGTGGTACACCTGCGTGTGAAACCACCCTCAGTAGACCCGACCGGGATTCGAACCCCAATCACCCCGTCTTCAGCAGGCCAGTCTGACACGAGATTGACACCTTAAACCATTCGACCATTGAAGGGGGCAACCAAATGTCCTTGCTTCGTGATATACAGGTTAACCAATGGGCGCCCAACCTTGAGTGTACTCTGGAGCTCTTCGCCATCACACTGGAGGACTATTTGTCCGTCTGTTATTGGCCAATAAGCTTGGCTCTTTGTAGAAAGTTAGGAGCACAGTTGATGTGTCAACAAGCAAGTAGCCTTCAGCTCTCCCAAACAAAGCGGAAAATCTTAAAACCGAGCTAAATCGGTTCCATCTATCGAACCGGTGACTTAACCTTTTAGTTGTGTCATCAGCTACTTTTCTACAGTCAACAGCCAGTTTCCGTCCTTTCCGTTGCTTTCGACTGACCTTACAACAGGTTTCCAGACCCGTTTTGGTGGCCGCACGGTCTAAGGCAGGGGCTCTTTCAACATTTTTTATGTCCGAGGGCCAAAATTTATGTCTCTTGTTGGTTCGCAATACTGTACTGACAATAATAAGAATGAATACATATTAAATATTAGTAATATTAGTAATATTAGGATGTCTCGTGACGTATGTTCTCTGCTGTTCAATAGCAGGAGGTAACGCCATTTATCTTTTCTGGTAGAGTTGCAATTTGGCGGTTCAAAGTACGTTAATTTAGTATAAAAACGTTATTTTCTTCATGTAAAAAGGGTGACCTGGCGGTCTAGGGGTAAGGTGTCAGACTTCTGTGCTGGCGGCCGGGGTTCAATCCTCGGTCCCGGCACATATTTANTAAGGTGTCAGACTTCTGTGCTGGCGGCCGGGGTTCAATCCTCGGTCCCGGCACATATTTATCTGATTACCAAACCCTTCCTTCACCTCTGACAAGACATCTTGTGAATGTGGGGAATGCCAGGCCTCCACCGTGGTTCGGATCCCACGTTAAACTGTAGGTCCTCCATTTCATCTCACAATCACTCTACCATTACACATTAGCTTGAGTGCGCACAACCCGAACGGGTAGTAAGACGCGGTGCTAATAATAATAATTCATGTAAAAAAAATCGTGTATGAAATCTTGTAAAATACACTAATAAAATATATATATTTATTTTATTAGTATATTATATAACATACAGGCCCTAAATTTGTGTTTGTCATTTTTTCCCCATTGTGATAATTTTATATTTTTCACGAACCAGCGGGCCGCAAAAAAAATGTTATCGTGGGCCGCAAGTGGCCCTCAGGCCGTGGGTTGAAGACCTTTGGTCTAAAAAGTAACTCTTGCAATAGACTGGACTTCCTTTGATGGGGATCTTGGGGTTCGAATCCCAGTTGGGCTTACTGAGGTTAGGTATATCGTCTTTAAATTCAACCTTCCTCATCCTAGGCCCATTGATGTGTAAATGTGTCTGAATGGGTGGTAAAACGCGGTTCATAAAAACATTTTAAAAAAACACGGTCAAACATTTAAGTGGGAAAATTGGACTGAAACCACTACAATCTTAATAAATATTACTTTGCTGAGCTGTTACCATTATTCTTAAGACCTCTCCTGGGTTCGAACCTCGTATCCTATTCGTGATGTACCCACTAGATTGTATATCACTATCGCATTCGTTCGAGTACCGGGCAAATATTCTGAATTTGTCAATGAACGGGACTGTTAAGAAAACAATTAAAGCTGTGATTAGCGAAAATACGCCAGAAAAACCATCCATTGATTAGTTAGCATAAACCCACACAGGTGGTTACGTGGACAAAGACGCCTGTATCGCACTTTCTGGTCTACCAGTGACGGAAATATCGGGATTAAGATACCAGCTGGAAGTAATGTGAGTTTTTTTCCCCTTAAATTGTTTTTCAGTCTCTCTCCATAAAAAATGCAGATACATTTTCATTAAATTCTACACTCCTTTTCTCCACTCTGTTGGATTAAGTATGCAGATATTCCGGATGGTTAGTAAGATATGGACCACGATGGAGAATAGTAAATTAGAGGCTGGATTATTAACGTTAAGATTTGCTGTTCTAGATTAAGATAACTTGTATATTTGTTGCTTATTATACATTTTGGATTATATATATATATATATATATACGGTAGCCCCATGGCTTCTTTGGTGCTGACTGACAGCTCATATCTGACAGCTGATGACTTTGAAAAGTTATTAGACCAAATTATGTATCCCTACGCCGAACCATATGATCTGCAAAAACATGTGTTTAGCAGCTGTCACTTCTGACAGTCAAAATTGAAGTATATACCTAAATGTTGACGGTCAGAAGTGAGCTGTGAGCTGTCAGTCAGCACCAAAGAAGCCATGGGGCTACTGTACATTAATTACAGTGGTTAATTAGGGATGAGCCAGGTATAATTTTATAAAAAAATGTACCTACATTTTCGTGGAGGTAGAGTGGGAAATCGTTTCGTAAAAGCCACCTTTAGTACACCCAACCGGGATTCGATCCTTGAACTCCCGTCATCGGTAATCTAGTCCAACACGAAAGTGAAGCACTAGAACACGCGACCACAAATACGGGGGGCGGGGGGAGGGGTTAACCCAATTAATATAAGTATTTGAAACAAGCCCAGTTTTTTAATTTTTTTCCAAACTCCCAAACTGATAGTTCAATACGGCGTGGATGACACTACTTCCTTCATCGTCACTTGTTGCTCAAACAGTGACACTTAACCCACTTATTAAGTGATATAAAAAGTGTTAAGTTCTCGACGAGGCCAAGTCGGGACTACCGCGCAACGAGGTCAGCTCCAAGAAGGAACTTTTTTTACATCCCGGTCCTGGCACTTCCTTCGCAACAAGTCATGGAAAGGTCACATTGGGTGACTGGCAGCGTTGGACGCACGGATAGCTTGCCGGACTATGTTTCTGTAGGCGAGCGTTCAAAACCAGCCATATATTCTGGAGCTGGAGTGCTTCTCTTATTGTTTCTCCTTATCACTCTAATCCCGCCTTAAATTCACCTTCCTCAACCTTGTCGTATAGTCTACATGGATGTATCGCTTTAAGTCTATCCTGGCGTTAGATCGTAGAGTGATAAGATCCTTACGTCAGGTAGATACAATATTTGGGTGTTTACATGAGTCCAAGATAGGGGTGTTTACATGGGTTCCAAGATAGGGGTGTTTACATGAGTCCAAGATAGGGGTGTTTACATGAGTCCAAGATAGGGGTGTTTACATGAGTCCAAGATAGGAGTGTTTACATGAGTCCAAGATAGGGGTGTTTACATGGGTCCAAGATAGAAATGTTTACATAAGTTCAATATAGGAGTGTTTACATGAATTCAAGATAGGAGTGCTTACATGAGTCCAAGATAGGAGTGCTTACATGAGTTCAAAATAGGAGTGTTTACATGAATTCAAGATAGGAGTGCTTACATGAGTCCAAGATAGGTATGTTTACATGAGTCCAAGATATGGGTGCTTACATGGGTCCAAGATAGGGGTGTTTACATGTATTCAAGAGATGGGTGAACAAACTGTAGATTTTAAACACTAGCTCGTATAGTCTAATACATTAAATTACAATATATCGCGTCTTCATAAGAGTAGTGCTCACCACGCAGGAAGAGTAGTACTCACCAAACAGGAGACTGTCCTACAAGAGTAGTACTCACCATACAGGAGGAAACTGTCCTACAAGAGTAGTACTCACCAAACAGGAGGAGACTGTCCTACAAGAGTAGTACTCACCATACAGGAGGAGACTGTCCTACAAGAGTAGTACTCACCATACAGGAGGAGACTGTCCTACAAGAGTAGTACTCACCATACAGGAGACTGTCCTACAAGAGTAGTACTCACCATACAGGAGGAAACTGTCCTACAAGAGTAGTACTCACCATACACCCCAGGTCCTCATCAGCGTACAGTCCCGGAAAGTGTTTCTGGTCCCCGCAGTAGAAGCTTGTGTCCGGGAGACTGACCCTAGAAGCGAACTTGTCGTCAAAGTTCTTGTCGTAGCCCAGTGGATAATATTCCTTGGGTGCATTCATCACCTGGACAGAACAATGGGATACAAATGATTTACAAACTGACTTAACCCAGACCACACTACTTAAAACCGGCTCCCAGCTATTTTATGACGTCATCATTATTTGACTAGGGATTAAAAGGGTCCCCATCTCTTTTATGATGTCATCACTATGTGAATAGGGATTAAAAGGGTTCCCATCTCTTTTATGATGTCATCACTATGGGAATAGGGATTAAAAGGGTTCCCATCTCTTTTATGACGTCATCATTATGTGAATAGGGATTAAAAGGGTTCCCATCTCTTTTATGACGTCATCGCTATGAGAATATGGATTATGAACACATATTCTCTCAGAGCTGCGTTTACCAGGTGATTAACCAACATCGGTTGGTCCAACAAACAGATGGGAACAGCTCTTTGCTTCGTGTCATGATTATGAGAGTTTGATGGGATTGTAAAGTATGACCATTATAACATTCTAAAGCCGTATATGTGCAGATAGACTGGCAAGTAATCTCACGTGAGAGCTGTCAGACAGTACTGTCACAAATGTAAACAGCTCTGCGAGTAGATCTCTGATGACTCGCGCAAGTTGTCCCGCGAGACCCACACTTGTTTGTCTAAACATACTCCTCGCCACTTCCGACAGCTCTCACGGAATATCCAAACCATTTCAATATTTTCTGTGAGATGTGCGCGTGTTAATTGTCTCTCTGATGATGTCTGCCTTCAAAAAGGGAAGTGATAGTCAAATAAAATTGTGAATTGCACTTTATGTGAAAAATGAAGTTTAGTGCGAAGTTAACAATAAATACAGAGACAGTTTGGATAAGAACAAGATGCCTTACAACTTACAAGCCATAGCAAACAAGTTTTCCGTCAGCCCAGTGGAAATATCTAGAAATCTGCGCCATATATGCAGTCAATCTAATCAAGAATCGAAGAAAAACAAGTGGAAAAAAAGAGGTACTGGATCCACTCTCTAACCCAGCATTGCCTTTCCTTCCGTTTCTTCTACTAATAGAATAGATTTGATATAGGATCAATAATGCGGCGGCATATTTGAGACGTCTGGTGGGAGGCATTATACCAAAATGTCTGAAACACACCTTGCGCGACCATTATTCTCCTCTCAAGTGTAAACAGCTTTGTGAGAACTCTCGTAAGTCACCCGTCTGACAGATCTGGTAGCAATTTATTGCTGCTAATGTAAACAGACCTGGACAACACTCACGCGAGAAATGTCGCAATTCACCCGTCTGACAGATCTGGCAGAAATTTATTGCTGCTAATGTAAACAGACCTGGACAACACTCACGTGAGAAATGTCGCAATTCACTCGTCTGACAGATCTGGTAGTAATTTATTGCTGCTAATGTAAACAGACCTGGACAACACTCACGTGAGAAATGTCGCAATTCACTCGCCAACTGTCACGATAGTCCTTTTTACCCACCCGCTCCCGATGGGACTGGTAAGCCCCACAGCTCCATTCAGTGCGAGAGAAGATATCAAAAGGTACTATTAAACCCCTTCATTGGCCGCATGGACTAACGCGTGATTCTCATAGTAGACTAGACTGCCGATGGCGGGGAGATTGAGGTTCGAATCTTGGTCGGGTGTACTGATGGTGGTTTTCCAAATTTAAAAAAATCCAATTTTCCTCCACGTGAATATGGGTACACTGCCCCTATGTATAGCCTTCCCTATCCCTAAGATCATTAGTGTAATTATCGCATAAGCGTAAAACCCTAACGGATAGTAAGACGTGGTGCTAAAATAAAACAACTTTAAAAACCAAATATGAAAAGGTGACATTAGATGAAATGTATTAGTTCTGATATCAGAGCACGTAGTTAGAAACATAGATCTAGCCCTCCCCAAATAAACAAAGTCATTTTTAACAGGGTCACAACAGAACTTTCTAAGATATTTGAGGATGATTTAAGTGGTTTTGAAACTTCAGAAGTATCATTATCATAGTAAATACAGCAGCATCCCTCTAATTGGTCCTAAACATTTACGTGATGAACGGGATCCTTACCTTGCTGACATCCGCCATAGGGTACTTGTTGATCACGTTGGCCGCCGTGGCCGGTCTCCTCGTGGTGGTGGTGGTCGTGGTGGCGGCCGCCAGGGCCAGTTCTTGGCGCTGCTGCTGGAGTAAGAGCTGCTGTTGTCGGATGGCTATGGCCGCGGTGATGGCCTCCTCGCTCAGGTTGGACGCCTTGGCCAGCATCTTGATGGAGTGGTTCATGAGGACCGTGGATAGAGGCTTGTTCTCGAGTTTGCTCAGAGACGACGGCGAGAGGAGTGAGTTCTTGTGCGCAGGTGTGTCTATAGGGGCACCAGGGAGGGTCCTCAAGGAAAGGGTGTTGGTGGACAGGCCTGGGTCCACCACCGGGTGGGTGTCTTTACGGACCTGAAACATAGACAGTGACGCAACGTCCAGAATTAATATCATAGCTTAGAATTGGGGTAGGAGACAGCTGCGAGCCGTGTTGGTAACAAGTGCTATCACCGGCAACAATTGAAGATGGACATATGAGAATCTATTCATACATCGGAAATATTATTGTCAATCTCAAAAATAAATGAATAAACACGCATGAATTCCAAGAGTTTCCTCAAACTAAACTGGATACAAAACTGGTCTGGAGCTCTAAACCACGCGCGCGTGACGTTTGGCAACGCCCACTGAGATGCGCGAGAACATGGCGCAGTGTGACGTCATGCAGATACCGGTGCGACTGAGCCATCGAGTATTGTAAAGCCATTTCCTCCTATGTTTTATCACCGCGTATCGCTACCTGTTCACTGTTGAGGTTTTACGCATATATGATAATTACTCTCATGGGGTTGGTATTAGGAAAGACAAATTTTAAAGCTAGTGTACCCGCATTTGCGTGAAAGGAGAGTGGGTAACCATTTAGTAAAAAATCCCCCTCAGTAGACCTGACTGGGATTCGAGTTCTGATCTTCTCATCATCATCATCATCAGGCCACTAACACGAGAGGAACGCCTTAGATCAGGGGTCGTCAGTCATTTCGGGGCTAGATCCACTTATAAAACTAACCAAAGGTTCCACGATCACTCATCGTTTACCTACTTTAATTTTACTTACACACTATCTGTGCGACCACTGTGTTTATATTTTTATAATGTTTAAAAATAAATAATAATGAAGAATACAGAGAAAAAAAGGGGGGAAATAACATTACCCACATTATTCAGGACAATCTTTTATATCTCAGTATAAGGACCGCAGCATATATATATATATATATATATATATATATATCAATTAATTTAAATATGACAAAGAGCTTTTTTAATAATAATCTAAAGTACATTAGAAAGGTCTAATGAGTGCCTAACAGATGACAGCACTAGCTCAATTTGAGTTAAAATGACCTTGTCTCCTTTTCCCCCTGTACTCTTAGCTTGGTTTAGACAGCAGCATTTATTTTAAGAGGCCCCTTCCATCTTGTTAGCTTGTTAGCTTGTTACCTTGTAACAAGTACTACGCATCATACCGCGATAGAATGTGCTGAATCACGCTTTCTAAGAACGTCTGGGATTGAAGTATGTGCTATTAATTGTGCGCCGGCGTTGCACTTTAGGTGGTAATTTCTATGCAAGAATCTGCTGTTGTGAAACCAATGTAGCAATTATTTCTATTATTATTATTACTATTATTATGGCTGCCAGTAGATCCGACAGAAATGTTAATATATGGCTACAGAAGAATATGTGATTACATATGATATGTTTCAAATTTTATAATTTTATTTTTAAAAAAATTAACGTCGTCATTTGTATAGCTGTACGAATAAAAAATATCGATATTGGGTGCCCAAGAGTCAATACTTTGTGTTAAAATTTTGAATTCCGGTCAAACTTTTCGGCATTTTATTAGAAGATGCACATTTTATGGATATCTATCACATTGCTATTAAATTTCTTTTTTATAAATTTTTACCAATAAAATAGGTAATTATTGATTATTGAGTCTAAAATGAGAGATATAGATCATTGTTGTACCAGGGGTGGATCAAAGAAGAGAGCGTGTGGGGCGGCCCCCCACCCCCTTTCAAGAAATTAAACCAATTAAATCAATGTTAAAGTCACTACTAGTTTTATTGTCACGTGATACTATCTCACTAACCAGATTTCATTTTTTTTAAATTGTTATTAGTAATATTATTGAATTATTAATACACGGTAATTATTATAAATACTTAGGACAATCACATTAAGTATTAAAATGGTGAAAATAGGCATTAATGAAATTACCCAAATCTAAGTTTCACACCTCTCACCTTGTTTCACCAAAATTGATTAGGCTTAACTTTATTTTATCATTTTTACTATTACTATTTCAATTATTAATAATAAATAAAGGTCTTTAAAATAATTTATTTTCAATAACGTGCTTTGAACAAATTTTTTGAATAATACTACACACATAACGAGCTAGGATGGCTTAGTGGTAAACTTTCGATTTAGAATGAGAAATAACTAGCTATACTATATAGATTGTTCAAAATCTGAATAATTCTATCTATTTTGTTTAATTGATTGAATATCTTTAAAAAAACTATTTATATAATATTTGTTATAATGTTTAAACTAATGTCCTTCCTAATAATCACTATTTGTTGATATTCTTATTATTTTCTTTTAATAAATTGTAATATGTATCGCAAATTTCGAGTTATACCCTTCATTAGAGGATTATTCTCCCCTTCATTAGAGGATTATTCTCAAGTTTAGCGTTACACTGAAAAAATTACTCAAAGATTTACTCTCAAATTTTGAAGTATTTTAATGTCAAAATGTCTTGCGGTGACCCCCC
>CABFVX010008253.1:0-14012 GCA_902151425.1 Timema shepardi | reverse complement strand
CCCCCCCCCCCTCACTAAAATCCTGGATCCGCACCTGTGCTGTACAAACATTTCCACTAAGAGGTTAAAGTAAAAACATCGTCACCCCCAGGTGTCTAACCGTTTTGCTCCTTCTAATCGTTTGTTCTGCTATTTTAACTACAGGGTCTCTCTTAAGCACTCCCCTGAGCAGCATATAGGTTGTCTTCGCCGGCGCCAGGACAAGTCATACCTTCCTACATCATCTATCCAAGACGCTCAGTACCTTATTACTTTTTTTCTTCCAGGTTCCTCCTCCGAACTTACCTCCACCACTATCAGCAAGTCATCAGCAAAAGCAACCACCTCCACCACATCAGGGAGTGCTTCAATCTCCAGCAACCCAGGCTCAAGACCAACGTCCCAAAATATCGGACAACTGACCTATCCTTGTGGGCACCCTTTTGTTAATTTTTTTTACTTATTGTTATTCCTGGGCATCTCAGGTTTGCATACCTGTCCCTACAGTAGTCCTTAAAGCTTCTGTAGAGAATCCCCGGGCAGTTTAGTTTTCTTAATCTCTTACATAAGACTGGCCACCTAAGGTTATCAAATGCACCTTAGATGTCCACAAATATTCTTATCAGATATTTTGCCCTAGATTTTTTTTCACCAGGCTAATAGTAGCACAGATCGCACCCTTTGTAGATCTGCCCTTCCTAAAGCCGTACTGTCGAGGGTGCATTCCCACCTCCTCTCTATGATTTGCAGTCTCTTACATAGAAATTTTTCCTGCAGTTTTGCACATTCATTCATAAAACACATCGATCTGTACGAATTTGGGAGTTGCAGGTCTTTGACCTCCCCTTTACTCAGAATTACCATTTCACTCCGCTTCCACACATTTGAGAATCTGCCATGAGCCAAGCATTCATTAATTACCTGGACCATAAAGGGTGCTATCTCTTCACTGACTTCCTGAATCACCTCTACTCTGATTCCATCAGGTCCAGGTACCTTCTTTATTTCATTCCTGCTATTACCCTTTTAATTTCGTCTTGTGTTACTGGTTCCATTATCACGTTTTCATTATTATATGCTATTTTCATATCCTGCCTATCTCTCTCTTTCTCCTCTTCCCCCTCCTTCGGATTATCATCAGGGAGCAACACATCCATTAGTATCCTAGTCGACTCCTCCCAACAGGTAGTCATTCCTCCTTATGATTTCTTGAGTGTTTAAATGACAGCTGGGGGTCTAATTTTCCCTTATGCAATCTGAAAGGGTACACCCCATGCATTCTTCCTCAATTCTTCTTGAACAAATCTTTCCCAGCTATCATATTTAACAATCTTCATTGTATTTTTGAATTCTTCCTTCCTTTGCCAGTATATATTCAATAGTAGAAGTCTTCCTGCTAGTTCTAGGCATCTTTGGTATTCACGTCTTGCTCTCCTTGCATGACCACGTAGCTTTTGCAGCTGCTCATTCCATGGTCGATTTCCTACACATCTCGTGACTTCCTTCATAGCCGGTATTGCTTTCCTCATAGTTGCCTGCGAGGCCCACTTGAGTTCCTTCGCTTTTAGGTTCATGTTGTCTCCCTGTGACACAGGTCGCGGTAGTATCAGTTCTCTTTTTAACTCTTCCCAATCCGCCTTTTTCAGGTTGTAGAGGGGTCGCATGCCTACATTTTCCTTGTCTACTTCTTTACCCAGTTCAAAAGTTATCATATTACGATCGCTGGATGTCTCACAATCATTCACTTGCAAGTTCCCTATTAGTTCTCTTGCTTCCATATTACCCAAGGTGACATCAATGTTAGATCTGGCCTCTGCCCTTCCTACATACGTTGCAGGATTTCCTGGCTGGCTTACCACCTTCAGATGCCTTGATGTTATTGTATCCTCTAATAGTTTCCCTCTTTGATACGCCCTATACCCTCTTACCTTCTTATGTCATTGCTATGCCAGAGTGGAGAGCTGGTATTTGCATCCATCATGTACACAACTGGTATATTAGGGAATGCCTCATCTATATTTTCTAGTTGTTCTATATAAGTTTCTATTTCCTCTCGGAACTGAAAATACATGTTAACTAGTAAACACACATATGACCTTCTCATTGCAAAAGTGATTGATCGTTGTTACTGTAATGTGCCTGTTGATCACTATAACAACCATCATTGATGCCTTCCCAATGGATATAATTCTGACGTATTTTGGCATGTGTGAGATAATTCCGTTTCTGTTGTTGTAGGGCTCCTGTAGGTACACAACATCCCATGCCTTTTCTCCCCCCCCCCCTTCCTAAATTCTTGCGTCGCGATCGCACTTCGCATTGCATTCGTTTGTCCTATTTTGATTCCTATTTTCTGGTTTTCTTCCGTCACGGATGGTACTTGTGGATATAACATCTCGGCCATTTCTCTTTTGCGTCGAACGCGGTGCGACCGTGTGCTTGAACGAGGTGCTTATAAATCTCTTCCGAATCCCACTAGTCCTCCCTTCTTTTAAATACTTTGTTTACAAGTTCCCTTAGTTTGGATGTATCTGTGGGTAAACTCGCCGCTTTTAACTGTATTCTGTCCTGCGCCCCCGGTGTTGGAAACGTTATCGTGTTACCCTTGGTTCTTGGTTCCTTACTAGGTGACGAAGAGCCAGGTTAAGGTTGTGATGTTCTTCCAATCTTGTTAGCTGAAGGTTTTCCTCTAATTTGGGATAGAAACGCGGCACTACGTCAGTAATCATTCACTAGCTTTGCTGTATTATCCCAAATGCCTCTTTCCACTCCTTGACATGCCTTTTTTTTTTTGCTGTCACAAGTTGGTCCTTGCCCTCTTTTTCATCTTTTTTTTCACTTGTTCCTTACCATATCCCACTCCTTTCCTCCACAGTTTCCACACTATTCCTCCTATTTTCTCCCTGTCTCTTTCCCTTTTGGCCTTTTTCTGCCACAACAACCTATGATATTGTTTTAGCCTTTTCCTCTACACTTACTGTTCCTGACCTTACCAATACTGGTTCCTTATTTGGGATGGACACCATTTCTGGTATATATCATATGAAAACCTGTTATAAAACCTAGAATTAATTAAATGAATATCTAAAATATAAAAACCTGTCACCAGACCTGAAAGTGATTTGTCGCCGCCTGTAGCGACTCCCTGAACACGGCGGGTGCCTTGATGATCTGTACCCCCACCATCTGGGCCTGCGCGGGCCCGTTGGGGACCCTCGTGATGGACGGGGGCAGAGCCTGGAAAGGAGGCACGCCCAACGCGACGAGGGCGGGTGCCGCGATGGCGTGAATCCCGGAAGGACCAGAGGAGACGTTGTGAGCCGCCGAGACCGGACCAACCAGCAGGTGCTGGTACCGGGATCCGCCGCTAGGTGCTCCGGACGAGGGAGGGATCGGTTTGAACGGAGGGACCGAGACGCCTTGACGGAGGACGGGCGCCGGATTGACGGCGTCCACTCTCTGGAATACATCATTTCACACTCTTTAATTGATGTTATATTATTGTTATTATTATTATCATCATAAACAAAAGTGGATCTGTTAGTGCCTGAAATATTGCAAATACTACGAAATCAATATCCCTTTAAACACTAATATATTTATATATCTACACAGGTTGTCACAAAGTCAAAGGAGTCAGAATCCCTAGGGGTTGGGAAAAATTATTTTTTCAATTATGTCTTCTGTATTATATATGTTTGTAAATAGAGATTAAGTAAGAAAATAAAATTGCTAGAGAAAGAAAGAATCGCAACTTCCTCGTTCTTATACTTTGGATTAAGCGAGCCTGATGCCTTGTACCATGTGACCGTCAATGCAGGTATTGAGCCCTTTGGGTGCAGATCAACTCATCAACAAAAAGGTGGTCGACACGAGAGGTAAAAGTCATCGACACTCAATCCGTCGACAGATATTTTTAAGGCTGGTTGTGTCACGTCATTGACACTACTTGGACCAACTCGTCGAAGAGCTCAGGTATAGGAGGGTCACGTCATCGACACTACTTGGACCAACTCGTCGACAAGCTCAGGTATAGGAGGGTCACGTCATCGACACTACTTGGACCAACTCGTCGAAGAGCTCAGGTATAGGAGGGTCACGTCATCGACACTACTTGGACCAACTCCTCGACAAGCTCAGGTATAGGAGGGTCAAGTCATCGACACTACTTTGACCAACTCGTCGACAAGCTCAGGTATAGGAGGGTCACGTCATCGACACTACTTGGACCAACTCCTCGACAAGCTCAGGTATAGGAGGGTCACGTCATCGACACTACTTGGACCAACTCCTCGACAAGCTCAGGTATAGGAGGGTCACGTCATCGACACGATAATAAAACATCCTATCAATAACTATTTTATAATATCATATAATATAAAAATTAATTAATTAAAAGCTGTTTGGGGCATTATAAATTATACACAATTTATAGCCATCAAGAACACAATAATAAGAAATTGTTTTTCAAGATAATTTCACTTAATACACAATTGCTTTTAGAATTTTATTTTTTTCGGTCTTGATCACTAAATTAACTCAATATAAAGATTCTGAAAATTAAAAAATGACACCTGGACACGGGAATTGAACCCGGGACTCTCGACTTAGTACGCCGATGCTCCTACCACTGAGCTATCCAGGATTCGTCCCGTGCCCAGGGTCATTCTTCACTCATATTTTAAGGCAGAGTCTATGATGGACGTGTGGAAATTGTTGGCTACAACTGTGTGATTTTATTAAGATTACGAGCTATCAGATAACGCAGCCACCTTCGACTCGGTAGTTGGATTAATGCATCCATTTGTACAATTATTATAATTGAAAGGGATTGCATATTTAAGAATCAAATAGCCGAATCTATTATTTATGCTTTTAGTGAGGATTTACTTCATCTAGATATCATATTCTGAAAAGTATCTATCTAGATGGATTAATACTCACTAATAGCATAAATAATAGCTTTGGCTATTTTTTTCTTAAATACTAAGAGTAATTTACATAATACATTTTGATATCAGAGAAACTCTATCGTGTGGAGGTTGTTTTATAGGCTATTTACATTAGTAGACAAATTGTGTTTCTTTATCAAATAAAACTTTCACATAGGTAACGTTTAAAATCTTGATTTGATTTTATCTCATATTTACATAGACAAATATTCATACAAAAATATTAACTCTCCCACTAAAAGATAACTTAAAATACAGAGTAGACAGAAAAATAATAAAATAAAATCCCAACAATGTAACCTTAAAGCCCGCTTCGGTGGCTTCATGGTTCAAGGCGTCACTCTCACAATAGATTGAACTGCTGATTATGGGGAGATCAGGGTTCGAATCAGGTGTACTGAGGGTGGTTTTTCCTCAATGATTGCCCACTCTATCTAGGCAAATGCGGATACTTTTTCTCTAAATTCACCTTCCACATATTCTTAATCAAACCCCAGGGTGCGCACCTCAGTCGTAATTTTTTTAAATCAAATTTATTATTATTATTATTATTATTATTAGCACCGCGTCTTACTACCCGTTCGGGTTATACGCACTTACGCTAATGTGTAATGTTGATTGTGAGATGAAATGGAGGACCTACAGTTTAACGTGGAATCCGAACCACGGTGGAGGCCTGGCATTCCCCACTTTCACAAGATATCTTGCCAGAGGTGAAGGAAGGGTTTGTTAATCAGATAAATCTTTGCCGGGACCGAGTATTGAGCCCCGGCCGCCAGCATAGAAGTCTGACACCTTACCCCTAGACCACCAGTTCACCCTAAATCAAATATAGCTTTAGACCGCTCGACTACTGGGAAGGGCATCACTAAACTCCTAACTACTTTTAGCACCCCTTCTTACTTACTACCTGTTCAGGTTTATACACCTATGTACTAATTACTCTAATGAGCTAGGGATTTGGAAGGTTGAATTTAGAGGTCGTTCACCCACCCGCCTTAGCGTGGAGGGAGAGGGGAAAACAATTTAGGAAAAAACCACTCTCGGCGCACCCGAAAGGGTTTGAACTACGATCACCCCCGTCTTTGAGGCCAGTCTAACACGTTAGTAGCGCGTTAGACCATGCAGCCATCGAAGCGGGTCAATAAATTGTAAACGTTAACTATGTAGTTAGGGAACTCTTTAGGGTGTTTTCATCCATAGTGAATCTGACACATTAGACAATGTGACCACCTATTTAGGTAGCTACGGAACCAAGAAACATAGAAAGCGGAAACTTGGTTTTAATACACATATTGTGGGTCTGACGGATTAAACTGCGTGATTGCTGGCGTGGAAGGATACCAAACGAAGGAACATGAAACTATATAAAAATTTAGAGAACCTAGAATATGTTCAACTCGGGTGATTTTTTTTTTTTAAATTCGTATCCAAATAAAATATAAAAATTAAGGAGCTTTTCATTTGTTTATCTGTTGCTCAATCACACCCAAAAAAACACTCTACCGATTGTGCTAAATTTCATTTGGATGTAACTTTATTATTATTATTATTATTATTATTATTATTAGCACCACTTCTTACCACCCGTTCGGGTTATACGCTTTAAGTACCTACTAATTACGCTAATGGGTTAGTAATTTGGAAGGTTGAATTAAAGGAAGTGAACCCGCATTTGCGTGGAGGGAGAGTGGAAAACCATTTAGGAACCCCCCCCAGTTCACCCGACCGAGATTTGAACCTCGATCTCCCCGTCCTCAGCAGTCGAGCTCAACACGACAAGCGCGTTAGCCAACCACGCCACCGAGGCGGGTTATTATTACTAGCACCGCGTCTTACTACCCGTTGGGGTTATACGCACTTACGCTAATGTGTGATGGTAGGGTGATTGTGAGATGAAATGGAGGACCTACAGTTTAACGTGGGATCCGAACCACGGTGGAGGCCTGGCATTCCCCACATTCACAAGGTGTCTTGTCAGAGGTGAAGGAAGGGTTTGGATTTAACTGGGACGTCCGGTTAACATATAGACTAATTAATATAAACTATGCGTACAACACGAACGGGTAGTAAGACGCGATGCTACTAATAATAATATTATTATTATAAACTAGCAGTTTACCCGTCCTTCGCACGGTTGTGCAGCACCAAAACTATATCATATTAGAAAACTAAACACGCGACTGCCAAACTTTTGATAGTTTCTCATTGTAGAATCCTGAGTTAACAATGGCAATCACAAACCAATCATGGGAATTAAAAAAATTGAAAATAAAATATATGTATGAAACTAAATATTACCTGGTCTGAGTGCACAAAAAGAGACAATTCATAACTGCGAGATATTTACCTAAACACTATCATCAAATAAGATAAACGAACTAATATAAATTGTTAAATAAATATTTTGGAAGAAAAAAAAACAGCATCAGTTTTCAACAAGGAGTATAAATAAATAATATAGGCTACTCTGTTACAGAAACACAATGATTAATAGGCATTGTGGTTGTTTTTTAAAAGAGCGTCAAGGTTCAGCGAACAATGTATCCAGAATTTATTACTTTCAATTGTTATATCTCCGCTATATATGCGCTAATTTATCCTTCAATATTTATCTTTGTTATCGCAATGCTAGTGGACACCCTTTAAGATTATATCTAGTTTTTTATATTCGTTTGATTTTATATTTTTTCGTCTACCTTTACAAAATTCTAATTCACTACCATATCGATAGTTCTTTTATATACTGGCCATTTCCTGCTCCCTGTTTTTTAATTCCAAATTTTACAGCATTTGTGGTTATTCTGGTGTGGTCCTTTTACAAACTCGACAAATTTTAATTCTCTTTCTTGCCAAAAAGGAAGATTTTAAAATAATTTAGGAAAGATTTGAAACCCCCTTAATCTACCCCTTTTACGTTCCCACATTCCTATTTTGAAATTTCAAGATTTATCTGACTATACTATATGGTGTATTTACATGCTTACTAAATCTCAATTTTAAACAACATCGGAAAGTAGTGTTCTATATTACTTGTATTATTTTCGATCTTTTCCATTTCCCGGGCCAAAATGTTAAATTTGATATATTCATACGTCATTCGGTTCTCCGGGGAGGTCTTCATCACCAAAAAGTGTTTATATATATATTAGTTTTATTAAACTTGAGAGGAAGGAATTTCCCCATTTACTTCTTCATTTTGAAATTTAAAGATACCTAAGACCTTAATAGGAGATTTAGGTGGTTCTTACACCCATCGGACAGATCTGAATCTTCTTAAAAGTAAATTATTACTTAATTTTGTGAATTTTTAAACCTCCCATTTAACCAGCACCAAGTCTGTTGAATTTGTATTGTAGCTCAAACTTCGATTCGTATTTATATATTTTTAAATTTCTTGTCATTGACTAATAATGTTTTATTTGAATCACACAGATAGTTGACATGTAATCTTTATTTTAAGAGTCTATATAATGGCTTTTATTTTATTATATATTATATTGTACGAAATCACTATCTTTTATGGATTCTGATTGGTAAAAAAATAATAAATATTGAACAAATTGAAAATAAAAAGGGTTTTTTCATAATTCTCAAACTCAATGGGTGCTTCGATAGTACGCGAGAACCTACCCAAGATCACTGATGTAAGTTTCCTGATAGGTGAGTTTTAATCTATTTTTATACGTATAGTAAAATATTTATATACCTTGTCAATCAATTTGTATTATTGTGTTATTGATGGCTATAAATTGTGTATAATTTATACTGCCCCAACCAACTTTTAATTAATTCAAGAAATATATAATTCAAACTTTAAAATTCCAGCTTAGAGGTGCAAATGTCCATGCATAAGACGTACTTTTGACGATGTTAGACCCCTACGTGTGATAGATACTACACAATGCCCATTACACACACACATAAACTATTTGTTTTATTTATATATTATATTATATTATAAAATAGTTCTTGATAGGATGTATTATTAACGTATCGATGACTTCAACCTCCTATATCTGAACTTGTCGACGAGCTTGTCCAAGTAGTGTCGATGACCTGAAACTCTTATACCTGAGCTTGTCGACGAGCTTGTCCAAGTAGTGTCGATAACTTTAACCTCCTATATCTGAGCTTGTCGATGAGTTGGTCCAAGTAGTGTCGATGACTTGACCCTCCTATACCTGAGCTTGTCGACGAGTTGGTCCAAGTCATGTCGATAACTTTAACCTCCTATATCTGAGCTTGTCGACAAGTTGGTCCAAGTAGTGTCGATGACTTGACCCTCCTATACCTGAGCTTGTCGATGAGTTGATCCAAGTCGCGTCGATGACTTGACCCACCTAACCTTTAAATATTTATTTTACAGCTTGTCGATGAGTTTGTATGGTGCCGAAACTTTTAAAATAGCTCTCTCCGAACACGACTTACCAACCCAATTAAAGTTGCGACAATCCAACTAAACTAAAATCTCATCTAAATGAAATGTAGCCTAAATTGATTAGGAAACCATCCAGGACCAAACTAAGGCCTTCTAGATCTATAGTTGTTCTCTCTAACCACTCGACCGTGAGGTATTTGTGTAGTCAACTGAGTGTTTGTGGGAGAAGAGTGTCGAAACTGTCTGGCTGTGCTCGGTTGCAATTCGGCGGTAATTTCACGGTGAAAAGACGCCAGACGCTTTGTGATTCCGCGCCTCCTTTTCGCTCTCCGACAAGATGTCAGGGGCATGTTAGGAGTATGACGCAGTCACGGTCACAGCTGTCAGCAGTTTAGTGATACATAATTACTTGTTTGGTCCGGCCAATAGTTCCACAGTAAGTCAAAGGTGTCAGCAGTTTAGTGATATGTCATTACTTGTTTGAGACGGTTAGTAGTTCCACAGTAAGTCAAAGCTGTCAGCAGTTTAGTGATATATCATTACTTGTTTGAGGCGGTCAATAGTTTCACAGTAAGTCAAAGCTGTCAGCAGTTTAGTTATATATCATTACTTGTTTGAGACGGTCAATAGTTTCACAGTAAGTCAAAGCTGTCAGCAGTTTAGTGATATATCATTACTTGTTTGGTCCGGTCAATAGTTTCACAGTAAGTCAAAGCTGTCAGCAGTTTAGTGATATATCAATACTTGTTTGAGGTGGTCAATAGTTTCACAGTAAGTCAAAGCGGCCAGCACTTTAGTGAAATATCAACACTTGTTTGAGACTGATAGTAGTTTCACAGTGACAACTGTCAGCGGTTTGTTGCGATATCACGACTTGTTTGAGATGTTCAATTGTTCCAGGTGATAACCAAAGTAACGAAGTGTTTGTCGTGGCAAGGAAATGTGCAAGTTTAATTGCTGCAGTCGATCAAATGAAGATATTAAAACTGCTTGTGTTCAGACAACCGGAACGAAATGAGACAAACATTAGGCTCTGGCAGGGTAACGACCTTTTTTTTTTAAGAAAGTTAGTAGTATTGGTTCCGACAGAGGACTAGGTGAGTGGTTAGAACGCGTGACTCAGACTAGAAACAACCGGGATTATCGTAATTCGTCCTGATGCACTGTGGTCTCTCAAACATCTATCCATGCGAGTGTTGATTTAGTTCCTTAAAACCCACGCACTGGTGGCCACGCTGATTAAACGTCAAGCTCATTTTGACTCGTTTGCTGGTGACGTTGAGGCTGGGTTTACACTCGCCCTTCACTCAAATGCGGGTACATTTCCTCTCAATTCCACCTTCCTCATCCCTATCCTAGAGCGTAATCTAGGTGTGTGTATAGCAAGAACGGGTGATAAGACTCGCTGAATAAAACAAAAAATCTAATATTTTAATCTTGTTTTTATTAAAATTAAACATTTAGATTTAAGACCGACTCTAGTACCAGAAACTATATCGATTATTATTATTAGGTGTTCTGTCTTACGACAGGTCCATTACCTTTCGTCAGTGAACTTATACCGCCAATTTGCCCTGTGCTCTGCCTCCTCCTTCAGCTCCCAGGATTTTCTTCTTTCCTTTAAGTAATCCAATAGTTGGATCCTCCTCCTTCCTAATCGCCTCTTTCCCTCAACCTTTCCTTCTATGACGTCGTGCAGAAGACAGTTCCTCCTAAGGATGTGTACGATCCAGTTGTTGTTTTTTCACTGAAGAATCCAATCCAAAATTGTTCTCTTCTCACCCACTCTTTATATGACTTGTTCATTTTCCCCTCTGTTTGTCCGCCTGATCTTCTCAAGTCTTCTCCAGCCCCACATTATAAAACTCTCAAAGTATTTATTTTCCATCTTCCTGAGAGTCCAAGTTTCTTCTCCATTCAGTGCAATGTTCCAAATGTAACCTTTCATTGATTTATAATTCTATATCTAAGTAAAATAATAGATCCAGCCTTAATAATATACTTATTCTCCGTCACCTGTATTAGAACCAGGGCCCTCTTACCATGTAGCCCATTCCTGAAAGGCCCAAGGAAAGACTGAATTGGATAGGGGGGCATTTGCTCTCTTTACCCCGTAATAAACGCTTATAACATATTCACTAGAGTTAAATATAAAACATTGATGAAGATTAACTGAATACTTAGGTTAGGCAAACCACTGAACTCATTAAAAACACCCTTAAAATTTCCAATTGTAAACAAGTATACATATAATAACCTCAATCAAACTACCAATTGTAAACAAATTGATAAATAATAACCTCAATCAAAATCCCAATAGTAAACAAATAGATCAATAATAGCACCAATAAAACTCCCAATTGTAAACAAGTTGATAAATAATAACCTCAATCAAACTACCAATTGTAAACAAGTAGATAAATAATACCTCCAATAAAACTCCCAATTAAAAATAAGTAGCTAGATAATACCTCCAATAAAACTCCCCAATAGTAAACAAATAAATCAATAATACCTCCAATAAAACTATCATTGTAAATAAGTAGATAAATAATACTCCAATAAAACTACTAATTGTAAACCAGTAGATAAATAATACCTCCAATAAAACTATCATTGTAAATAAGTAGATAAATAATACTCCAATAAAACTCCCAGTTGGCTATAAGTAGATAAATAAAAAAAAACAATAAAACTCGCAACTGTTTATAAGTAAATAAATAACATCTCCAAAATAAACCTCCTAATTGGAAAAAAAAAAGTATAGCTATTATATTTGATACATTAAATTCCTCCCCCCAAATTATAGTCCCGTGAGCGCCAGTAGATCTTGTGGATAATCCACAACCCGTGCATTTGTGTTGTTATGGTCACGAGCAGGACTCCACTCCCCAGGCGTACAGTGGTTACACCAGCTTGTCAGTGAAATAATAGCTCGGTTAAACTTACGTATAATTTGATTGAAAGACAGTCCTCCTAAAATTGGTTATTTTTTTTTTGTTGCTGTGTTGTGTAATTGGCAAGGTTATTTCAGCATTGAGCTAGACACGTGCTCTTGTTACCGAGTGTGGGTAACAAGCTGTGACGCAACACCGAGAGTTAGATCAACCTACTCTGCTAGCCCACCTTCCTAGACCGCCTTGTCTAGTTCAAACTGATTTACTCCGGGATCATGTGATCTCCTCTCTATTGAGTCCCTGACCCGTATCGTAATGACGTCAGGGCCGGGTGGCAAAAAACAGCACCAACCTAACCTAACATAACCTAACCTGGGTGTGACAGAGGAATTGATAAGCGTGCCTAACAATAGTTCACTTGTGGATATTAATTTTATTTAGTACCAACGTCTTACTAGCCGTTCGGATTATACGATTACGCTAATGGGTCTAGGAATTAATAAAGTTATACTTAGAGGAAATGTACCACCACTTGCGTGGAGGGAGAATGGAAAACCATTTTGGGGGGGGGGAAACCACCTTCAATACATCCGACCAAGATTCGAACCTCAATCTCCTCGTCATCGGCAGCCTAGTATACCGCGAGAGTGGCGCGTTAGACCATGCGGCCACAGAAGTGGGTTGTAGATATTATCAATAACTATACAATAACAATTATATATTAAAATATTATCAATGTTGACCATAAAAAAATAGTCATATTTTATAAAGGTCCTTTCCAATCAAAATCTTCCCCAAACAGACGAAGAGGGAATCAACGAGTTGTAAAGTTGATGTACCTGGTTGGATGAGATTGAGGCGATGTTAGCGCTCCTGGCGGCCGCCACAGATCTTCTCTTACTCGTGTCCGTGTTGGACAACGAGTCTGGAAACCCGAGTTCGTCTCCGACGCTGAAACCTGCAAACAATATCAACAATAAAATACATTCCTCGTCAGTGGAAGGTGTATTTATCATTGAATATATCAGGAAACGACTTACAAAGTAACTTAATCCTTGAACAGACATTACCCTTCTTTTTTTTTTGTGCATCCCCGTGAAAGGACAAGTCCCGATTTCAACGATGAAAGAAATGTTTTGTGTATGGAGGGAATCAAACACGGGACCTATAGTTTACCAGCCCCTCGGGCTACCAACTGATCTAGGGCTATGGACTACACTCGCAGCAACATAAGCGTCACTCTCACAATAGACTGGGCTGCCCATAATGGGAGGAGATTGGGGATCGAATCCCAGACAGCCGTCTCGGGGATGTTTCGTTATGTGGGTTTCCAGCCCTCCCCTCACGCGACTTCTGGTTCTTTTATTCTAAATTGTTCACTCCTCATCTCTAATCCATTAGCACCACTAAGATGCTTAGAATAGTTTGAACAGTGGTGAGATGGGGTGGGAAAAACCAAATATAGAAAGATAGATAGATAGATAGATAGATAGATAGATAGATAGATAGATAGATAGATAGATAGATAGATAGATCGATAGATAGATGGATAGATAGATAGATACATGTACGGGTAGATGGATATGGGACACATTCGATTTATCTAACCACTGGTTACTCTTAGAACGCACAGCTAGTGTATCTAACCACTGGTTACTCTTAGAACGCACAGCTAGTGTATCTAACCACTGGTTGCTCTTAGAACGCACAGCTAGTGTATCTAACCACTGGTTGCTCTTAGAACGCACAGCTAGTGTATCTAACCACTGGTTACTCTTAGAACGCACAGCTAGTATATCTAAC